>PVKE010027213.1:0-21748 GCA_004027555.1 Craseonycteris thonglongyai | reverse complement strand
TGGAGGAATTACTGGCACACACAAAATATTTCATTTGGAAGTATAAATATATTCATCTAGTCCTAGATATAATCACAATATCTTTCTCCCTTAATTAAACAGGATGCCTAGTTTCTGAATTTTATACTGTTATCAGAATGGAGGACTAAGAAATGGCATTTCTAAGGCACTATTATAAATGTATCTTGATGTCAGGCATAATTTTCCGTCATGTTGGTTGGCATGGGGATTTTTATATCAGAACGAGTTTCCATCCATTGATTTAGCACACAACTCTGAGTTATGACAGCACCAGGGTGACATTTAATTCAAATTCAAGGTGGCTAGTGTTAATATTTTATCTTTTTGTTTGGGAGCACCTTCCCTTTAATTAAACAGGGCAAGTTCACTTTATAAAATCAGAAAATAGAATTATTAAGAGGAATTAAAAGTCAACTGTAGTTCTACCACCCAGAGATAATCACTGTTACCTTTTTATTAAATATTAGCTCCATATTTGCTCTGTAAAATGTATTTTTTTTACAAAATAAAATTTTACCCTAATACGCTTGTATCTATCTATTTGTACTTTATGTGAAAACATTTTCTATGTCAGAATACCTAAAACCCTATCTTTAATGGTTTTATGCTGAAGTATATTGACATACCGGTACTAAAATATAAAGAGCTCATCATCTCAAGAATTTAGTTTGTTCTAATTTGGTAATTGTTATATAAAATTCTGCCCTGAACATCCACAGTATAGAATAGAAATGTTTGGCCAGTATATTTGCAAAACAACTTATTTTTAAAAATGTTTACCAAAAAAGCATAAAATCTCAGACATTTTGAAGAGTTATAAAACTATTGTTAAGCCAAAAACTTGCCTGTTTCTTCTTGTATAGTTCTCATATTTTCTTAAACATACTTTTTTCCAGTTTTATTGAGAAATAATTAACATGTATCACTGCATAAATATAAGTCATACAGTATGTTTTGATTTATATATATTGTGAAATATATACCATAGTAAGTTCAGCTAATATCCATCTCCTCATATAGATACAATAAAAAGAAAAGAAGACAAGAAAAAAAAGGAAAACATTTTTTCCTCCTTGTGATAAGAACTCTTTGGATTTACTCTTAACATCTTTCTTGTATGACATAAGCAGTGTTATAATCATGTTCTACATTGTATCCCTAGTACTTATTTATCTTATAACTGAAAGTTTGTACGTTTTGAACCCCTTTATCCATTCCCCTCTCCCTGTCTACACATCTGGTAACCACAAGTCTGATCTCATTTTCCAGGAGTTTTTTTTAGGTTGTTGTTTTTTAGATTCCATATATATTATAAGTGAGATCATATGGTATCTGTCTTTTGAAGACATTTCACTTAGCATAATACTTTCAGTGTTCATCCATGTTGTTGCAATGGTAGTATTTCCTTTTTTTTTTTAATGGCTGAATAATATTCCATGGAGTATGTATACCATAGCTTTTTATTTATCCATGGATGGGCACTCAGTTGATTGCCATGTCTTGGCTATTGTAGATCATGCTGCTGTGAACATGGCAGCTCAGATCTTGTTTTGAGTTTGTGTCTTCATTTCCTTTGGATATATTTCTGGAGTGGGATTGCTGGATCATATGGTAGTTCTGTTTTTAATTTTTTTTTAAAGAATTTTTTCACCATTTTTGATAGACAGAGAGAGACAGAGACAGAAACAGAGAGAAGGGGGAGGGCCCAGAGCAGTCTCCATAGTAAGTCATCAGTTTTTGACATGGTTTCGTTCCACACAGGTGGGCGGGGCTACACAGGACAGGAACTGGGCTGGGACCTCCCTCATGGGAGGCAAGCCCCCTAGGGCCAGGGGCCAAACTGGGGGGTGAGAACGGAACTGGGAGTCTCCTGCATAGGAAGCACACCCCAGTTCAGCATATGGGTCTGCAGGGACTGGGATTTGATCTGTGGTACCTGGGGCTGCAAAGCAAGCTCTTAACCTGCTAAGCCATCCATCCCAGCAGTTTATAATCCCACCAAAAAACCCCTTATATTTAAAAAATATAAATTACTATATTCTCATCTAGAAAGATTGAGCAGTTCACATTTTTGCTATTATAGTGTCAGAATGCTCATTCTTTCCATAAGCCCACTCTCTTATGGCCATAGTTGTTACTTATCATGAACAACAAAACCAACCAACCAACCAACCAACCAACCAACCAAAATCCCTTAGCCAAACAGATGCTTTTAAAGCAATATCTTGCTGGTGTTCTATCTTGTATTTCTCCAATTACAAGTGAGAGTAAACAGTTTTATACTGGATGGTGGAGTTTATGGGGGAGGTTCGTGAGAATTTCCTGTCTGCACGTACTGTATGACCTGAATCCCTGCTGCATCATCCAGTGCTTCCTCATAGCTGGGACGCTGTAAGGAAGAGCTGAGGCCCAGAAGTACTAACGCTGCCCAATGTAATTTAATAACAATTTCTTTCATCCTTAAACCCAGAAATAGTGTTGTGAATAAAAGGAGGGTCACAGTCATGACGAGTCAGCAACTATAAGGAATAAGGTGCAACTATTTTCTTTTTTTAATTTTTCAATTACAGTTGACATACACTGTTGGTTTCAGGTATATATCATAGTGATGAGACAGTTATATAACTTACAAAATTCTGATTTTGACACTTCTGGTTCCCATCTGACAGCATACATAGTTATTACAATGTCATTGTTTGCATGCCCTATGCTGCACTTTATATCCCTGTGACAATCCTGTGATTATGAATTTGTACCTCTTGATTCCTTCTCCTCTTTTCACCCACCATTTCTGCTCTTGTCCTATCACCCCAACAAATCCAGCACTCATCTGATACAGCACACCAGCACTGCAACATTATTGACTATATTCCCATGTTATACCCCACATGCCCACAACTCTTACTTTGTAACAACCAAACTGAACTTCCCAATTCCTTCCCCATGTTTCACCCACTCCCCCAACCTTCCTTCCATGTGGCAACAAACCAAATGTTCTCTATATCTGTGAATCTGCTCCTATGTCACTTGTTTATTTTCTTCTTTGGATTTCAAGGTGCAACTATTCTTGACTAAGTGACCTTAGGGGTTGGTGCATGTTGGATTATTTGGCATCAATAAAGCCACAGTGCCAAATATTTACGTATACTTACTTAGCAAGTGAGATTCTGATGAAGAACACTGCTGTACACATACATACACACCATATAGATAAAAAATAAGTTCTAAAAGACCAGGGGCCTTAAATTGTAGCTTTATCTGTGAGTGCAAACAATGCCTGGGGACTGTCTCCACCTCTGCTGTCCTGTACTCTCCAGGATACCCTCAGGGTTCGGTTTTCTCATTATTTTCTTTTTATTGTTTTGCTCCATGGCATATGGATGTTCAGTCAGATATGAGGATCAGCTTTCAGGAAAGCTCTGCCACTGGGCCCTGTGAGTCTTTGCCTCCATCAGCCACAAGCCTACAGCTGTTCCCATTAATGAGGTCCACGGAAACTCCCGGAGCTCCAGTGTTAGTGGAGAGGTGGGTGAGCATCAGATAATCACTAAGTGGCTCTGGATTTTCAAATGCCACATTATAAAAATAGACCACCTGAGAAAGAGGAGGGCCACACCAGCATCCTGTAGCTTTCTGCTGGTTGGCATGCACTTCTCATTGGCTCAGTCTTCCTTCTGAGGAGCAGGGAGACTCAGTGCTTTGGTTATCTGCGTAGGTTGGGCAGGCCGAGATACCCCTACTCCCGCATATCACTCCCTCTCAAACCAGACATTGACTAATTTGATTTGAATTAAAAACTTCTGACTATTAGAGCATTGCTGAGTATTGACATATCCATCTTTTAAGCTTTATAGTTTTAAGATCAAGGTAAATTGCCTAAGCATCTACCATGTCATTTTTTTGACATTAAAAAAACAAACAAAACAACTGTAAAAAGTTATAATATTACAGGTTGAGAAATTCTGACAATACCTCCAGGTTGATAGAGCTGCATACTCAGAATATTGGTCCAAATATCCTCAGCTGTCTTAACCTTTGCTGTCTAAAGGGAACCTTTACCAGTTTAATTTGGAGGACTGTTTGTTAGATTTCCTTTAATGTGGATGTTAAGTTTTTCTTTGGAATTCCACTGGCTGATGCTACGACCATCTAATTAGGTTGAAAATCAATTAGAATTGGAATGCATATAATAGTTGCTTTCCTTTTAATCATAGTTACTCTCTTAATGATGTGATTTATACTGTGTGCGTGTGTGCGTGTGTGTGTGTACTGTAGAAAGAGCAGTGGTTGTTAAGTTAGTCTGGAAGAATCCAAGTTTTACTTCTTATTCGATATCTGAACTTGGTGGAAACTTGTTTCCATGAACTTCAAATTCCTCATTTTCAAAAGCTGAGATAATGGCTGTTTCTTAGCACATAAGACTGCTGTGATATATACAGATATAAAGCATCTTATAAACCAGTGTGCTGAACAGGTTGATACCATATACATTGCAAATCAAGGGATGTTTGGTTATATGAAAATTGGAGCATATTGAAATCATTATGAGAAGCTGAACATTATTTATATTGTGAGCTAATGTTTTCTTTTTTGGGAGCTAAATTTAATCTTAAGTATTTAGTTTTTTGCTCAGTAACTGATGGGCTGAAAACAAATTCAAACTGTAAAGAACAATAGAGAGTAAGAGAAGGATGCTGTGGAAATTTAAATCCCACAATGGTGGTGACTAGAAAAATATGTTTCCAGGCATCTGGACATAATTTCTCAGCCTTTGAGAAAGGTGGCCTCAAGCAGCATGCCCTTTCGGTTGGATTGCCCTGGAAGTGTGGGATGCTCAGTTTCAAACTGAGCTCTGTGTCAGTCACTGACGTCTCAATTTCTGACACACTAAACAAAGCTGAAGACAACATGTGCCCCTGAAGAATGAAGCATCCTCTCACTTTCTTGCTGTCCTATCTCATGCCATTTCTCTTTAGGTTGATTGCTCTTAAGAGCTGATCCTCAGTGCTGAGTAAAGAATGCTTTTCCAAAGTGTTTCTTCCAAAGTGTATCTTGATAGATTCTACAAACTATTAAGCAAGATTTCATATGCTGAAATTTATTTTTCTGGAGAAAGCTAAAATTCATCTTGTTGACTTTTATTTTTCTCTTTTCATATAAATATATATTTTAATCTAAGCATAGTAGTAGATTTAATTTCCACAGAATGGAATTTAAGGCTTTTTCTTTAGTTTATATAGAAGTGAAATGGGAGAAAAAATGTTTATCATGGCTTATGGGGGAATGAATCTGGTCTGATGAGTTAGTGACATAAGTAAGCTTGCCTAACTCTTATTCCACACAGCCCATATTACATTCCTTCATTTTGCAATTATTAAGCATGTACTATTTGCCAGATATTGTTTTTGGCCCCCTACTCCAGGACTGTAATAAGGATAAAGACTACCTTAGGCATTGTACCCCTAATGCCTTCTGGTGGGGGATTCACTTAGTAATGTAAATAAATAAGATAGTTTCAACCACTGTGAAATGCTGAACAAGATTACAGAAGGTTTGAATTTATATGGGTGTTCAGGGTGATATTAGCTAAAGTCATTGCAGCTGAACTGAATCCCAATGATGAAGTGAAGCCAGGTATGGCAATGCCTGGCATAGAAATGTACCAGAAAGGGAAAAAATAAAGCCCAAGGGCTTTGAGGTACAGAAAAATGGCCAGCATTCCTAGGTGTAATGAATATGCTCTTGAGTAGTAGGATGTGAAGTGGGAGAAATAGACAAGGTTAGATAGGAAATTGGACTGGATTTTTATTGTACTGGGAAACCATGTACAATGACAGGGGTCATGTATAAAGGGGGGTTATTTTTCTGAAAGTCCCTCTGGATGCTGTGTAGAGCTGCACTCTAGGGGCCACAGTTGGAGCTGGGAATAAGTGAGAAGGCCGCTGCCATATTCAAGCCAAGAGATCCTGGCACTGTAGACTCGAGTGGAGACAGGTGCAATGGGAGCAAAGCACCATCAGATTGGACTTGCCCTGGAGGGTGAAAAAAAGAACATACTGTGAAGAATAGACTGCAATGAAAGAATCAAAACTCCCTTGTAGGTTTCTGTCCTGAATATGAGAGGGGATGGTAGCATCATTAACTGCGATGGAGAGGGCTGAGGGCTGAGCAGGATTGGGAGTGGGAGGTAGGGGTGAAAGAGTTGCTTTAAGCATCTGTGTTCTCCTGCTTGTTAGGTGAGCAAGTAGCTGTTCTGAGAAGGTAATTGGATGGAGAGTAGAGCAGTGGGAGTAGATGCACATTAAAGAGTAAAGAGGATTAAAAAGGGGAGTGGTACAGGGGACTGGATATGGACACCTATGTCAGCACTGAAAACCAGGGATGGGGAGGGAATACTCACTTGTATACACTAGGAGGAAATTCTTGTAGATGCAGTGCAGTGTGGGTGTTTCCAGTACTCTTCAAACCTGGCTGCATTTTTAATCCGTTGGAGGAGCTGTAAAAACATAAACCCATGGCTGGGCCCCAATGTAGGACCATCCTAATATCTTTTGGAGGGGAGGGAAGTGGCAGGCATCAGTAGTCTTTATAGGGATGCCCTGCTAATCTTCTTAAGATAGTGGCTTTGTGACTTGGAGTGGAAGCCCCTTAGTAGAACCTCATAACCATCATCCTTTGGAGAAGAAAAATGATGGTAGTCAGGGAAGGCCAACTGTTGCTGGATTAGGTATGGGAGTCGCTTGATCCCTACTGGCACCAATGGCTGGAGACCAAGGTAGCCAAGACTCCTCATTCAATTAAGCATGGTTGGCCATGTCAGGCGAGAGCAGGATATGGCCCCTAAAGAAGGCAACAGTCAGAGAAAAGGAAGAGGGGAGGCTTTCACATAACTCCTTCCTGACCAACCAAGCACTAGAAATTCTTCAGGCCAAGGCCAGGTTCCCTGGCAACTTGCACACTCGAAGTCTCTTTATCTCCAGGGTTGGCTGAATCTGCTGTTTAAGCAAAATTATCTACAGAGAATCTAAAGGTTTCCTGTCTTTGACAATTTGGCAGTAATTTTTATTATAATACCCATCATTATTAAATGAAGAGTGAAATGACTGGGGTTATTATTTGATGTAAAAAATATTTCAATATACTTTCCTTGTTTAGTAATTCTACTTCCAGAGGGAGGGAGGGAGGAAGGGAAGGAGAGGGGAAGGGAAATTGTGTTCAAATATTTTTGTGTAAGGGAGTTCAAAACAGATATAGGTGCAAATGTGTGCTAACACAAATTTTCAACAATACACCATTACAAATCAATTCTTTAAAATCATAGCTTGGGAAATCATTTACCGTGTAATGTAAAGTATGAAAAACAGGCTTAAAAACCATATATAACTAGTTTTACATGATTATTTTAGAAAAGAAACATTGGTAATAATAAAAAATTGTAAAGAACAGCTCTTGCTGAGTATTGAGTTTATGGTCAACTTTAATTTTCTGAAATTTTTCACTTAAATGTTATTTTATCTTATTTTATTTTATTTTTATTTTTCCATACACATCAGATGTCCCAGGTTTTTAACAAGAACAAAAGTTTGAATGGTGTTTTAAAAGAGGTTGACAAGTCCTTAATTTTAACATGAGTTTGATTCTGTTTTATCATCTGATTCTTTAAATTTGAAATAATAATATCTGCCTCTCAGAGATGTTACAGGAATTACATGAGGTAACCAGTGGGAAAGCATGCTATAAAAAAACCCTAATAAATAATAGAATCTCTTCAATATGAATGCAGTACTGTCTCCACTTCTAACAATGAACTTTATTCCACGAAAGTACTGTTTTTTACCTAACACTTTGTTTTTGTTTTTTAAGGGAAAATAGATAAAGAATAGTTTTATCATTTATGCTAATTGATACACTAGTCATGGGGGAAAACTGGTTTCCCAGAGGGAAGTGCTGGGAGTGGAATTGCCATGCCTCGTGATTCCATTGCTGTTTGCCAGTGAATGGTTTAGGAGTGGGCACTGTTCTTGCCAAGGAAAGGGAAGGGGGGATCTGCTGGAGGCAGCAGGGAAGGGTTCCTTATCTTGAATTACCGTAAAGAGGGGGAAAGCCACCAGAGAACTTGTGTGTTCTGATTTGAACTTGCTAATTTTTGATGGGATTGTGATGCCTGGAGCTGCTGCATCCATCTTGGGACCAATGAAGCTGCAAGCTTAGAGATGAGGGGCCCTGGCCCTTGATGAGTCCACAGAACTGGCAAAGCAAAGGGAGGCTGCCCTTTGGGCATCTTCTTGAGTGAATAGTCTAACATCAGTCTCTGCCTGGGCCGCTGTCAGTCAAATGTCACAGGCAGACAGCAGCTTTGTGGTTGTTACCCACCTGTGGAATTTAACATCTGTTTTCTTAAATAGAAAAGTGGGAGAAAAATCTTCTGTATGTCTAGTTATTTTAAACATGTATGATACCAAAGTTTTATCTCTTTCTGTTTTTTTTTAGATTTTCTATAGTTTTAGAGAAGGCAAGAAAGAGAGACAGACAAAGACAGAAAATTGAGGAGGAGCTAGAGCAATCTCCATTGTTGTACATCATTTATTGTGACATTCTTTCATTTCATAGTTGGACATAAGGCCATGCAGGGCAGGAACTGAACCCGGGAGCCTCCTGCATGGGAGGCAGAAATGTTTGCCAATAAGTCATCCAGCTTTTACCAGTTGTGCTTCAGTTCAGCATATGGGTTTGCATGGGCCAGTGTTGGGAATGGAATCCTGGATCTTTGGATTGTAAGGCAAGCACTCAGCCATTGAACTATCCTGGCATCCCAAAATTTAATCTTTTAACACACTGTTTTGTTTTGTTTTTTTTTTCCTTCCTGGTACTTAGCTAACTCAGCAAAATAACTTTATTTAATGTAGATACAAAATTACTGCTCCAAGTTACTCCAGAAATCAAGCCAAAAGAATTTGGGAGAGTCCGAATCTTAAACAAATACATTGTGAATTACAGCTTTGCAGAATACCCTACCCAATATCATGTCCTCAGGTTTAGACAGCATCACACTAAGGCTTCTCCTGATCATGCTGAGATTTTCAGTAGACACTGATTGTCATAGTCAGTGACAATTTTATTTTAGGTGGATTTCTGTAAAATGTTTCAGATATTAATATCTTGATAATATAGAAATCTAGGTTTAAAATTAGGCTATCCTAAATTTGGTAGCCTAACTTTTGTTTGCATGTTTTATATGTGTCATTTAGAACAAATTTTGCTGCCCCAGAGAGGGAATGTTACAAATGATAGCTAGATTCCTCAGTCGTTTGAGAAAGTGCTCTGTAAACATGAAAGCATTTGGGGCATGTCTATTATTTATCCAGATATAATCAAAATCCTGTTTATTTTTATTTAGAAAGTAATAGTAGTAATAGCAAGTTAAAAATGTTAAGGACTTTGTTGGATTTTTTTTTTTTTATCTTGGAACTCTTAGGCTTTCACACACTCATAGTGACTTTGCTGACGTGATCCCTGGTGAGGGCTGAGGGGCTGTGTCCAGGCGGTTCCCTCTGTTCCCTGTGAAGGAAGTGGACGCAGGCCTGCAGCAGGTCGTCCCTGTGCTTCAGCATTGAGAATGAAGAGAGCCAGTCCTCCTGGCATGTGTGGTTCTGTCTCAGTCACCACCTGACCCACAGATGCAGGACATATAATTATATCTCAAAGTCATTTCTAGGTATGCTGACAACAGCGATAGGACCAGCTGTGCTTCTCATGAAAGATGAGGTGTAAGTCATGTATGAGATTTTTCTTTAACTTGTGGAAGGCCAAGCAGTGAGTTAATGTGGTAAAAGAAAGCAAAATGAAACAAGCTGGTGTAAGCACAGCACAGCTGATTTCCAGAAGGGATATAAATGTGATCTGGACACATTGAATGTAGCCAAATTGCTGTCTTTGGTCTTTCTCTTTGTCTAATAGTGTTTACTATTGACTGAACGATGCCATGATGCCGAGAACTGGTGTATCATATGGCCAGTATTGCACGGTTTCAAACACTAGCACACCCATCTGGAGAGTGTCATCCACCCGGGCCCGGCAGCCTCATTAGCTTTCTCCGAAAGGCCTTGTGCAACCAACAGTGCACCTCCCTGTTGTTTCAGAGCGATGGTGCAGAGTGAAGGAAAACAAACATGCTCAACCATTTTGTGTTTTTCATGTTAAAATCTTTCAGCCATTCCAGCAGAGCACTGGGCCCTAACTCTAAACATTTACATTGGTTATCAATCCTTCTTTGAAAATGCTAAGTAAGAAAGGGCAGCTTATGACCAAGGTGACAAACATGAATATATCTGACATGAGACTTCAGAATTTATCTTAGTCATATCACAAATTTGTGTCCTCGCGGGATCTTAGAATCTGAAAGAAATCTGGTGGGCTTGCAGTCCCGTCATCTCATGTTTGAATCTCTTGACTACCCCCTGACAGCAATGGCTATTTCACTGATAGGGCTCAGGGTCTCCTTAGTCAAGCTTGTTCAACCCGCGACCTGTGGGCTGTACGCCACCCAGGGCGGCTTTGAATGTGGCCCAAATAAATTCGTAAACTTTCTTAAAATATTATGAGCTTTTTTTTGGCGACTTTTTTTTTTCTTTTTCCCAGCTCATCTGCTATCATTAGTGTTAGTGTACTTTATGTGCGGAACAAGCCAATTCTTCCAGTGTGGCCCAGGGAAGCCTAAAGTTTGGACAGCCCTGCAGACTTGACTTTCCCATTTTACTACCAGATGGTGCTAATCATTAGAAATGCTGTCTAGTTCTTAGTCCGATTCTGTCTTGTATCCATGTTCTTGAATCTACCCTCTGTAGCCAAAAGAAAGAGCTTATCTCCATATGGTAGGCTTCCACACACATGAATACTGCAACCTTATTTTCACTGGACCTTTTCACCTCCAAGATAAATTGTCTTACCAATTTATTTTCAAGTGGCATGGCTTCATATTCCCATAGGATCCTGGTTGCTATCTTTGGGAGTCTAGTAGTGAATTGCAAACTCTGAAGTCACTTTCTCTCAGCCTAAGTTTTCTCATCTTTAATATAGAGCATTGGTATCCAATCTTTTGGCTTCCCTGGGCCACATTGGAAAAAGAAGAATTGTCGTGGGCCACACAGGAAATATACTAAGTGATAGCTGATGAAATAAAAAAAAAATTATAAAACAGCCTCATAATAGTTTAAGAATTTGTGTTGGGCCACATTCAATGCCATCCTGAGCTGCATGTGGCCCAGGGGCCATGGGTTGGACAATTTTGATATAGATATCATAGTATCTACCTTAGAAGTTTGTTGTGAGAATGAAAGGAGATAGTTAGTACTTAAAAAAATGATAACCGTTCTTACTGCTGGTTTCTCTTAAGTGTTAAGCCCAGGACTGAAAACCAGGCCTCCTGACTTTCATGCAGTGTATTAACAACTCCCAACTTTGTATCACTCATGAATTTGGCATTGTGCACCATTATCTAACTTAAGCATGAAAGGAAAAGGCATTCGTTTGGCTTGATTCTGGCTTCATAAATCCACATTAGCCCTTAGTGACTACTGTTTGGTTTTTTATGCCCTCACAAATCACTTTTTTTCCTGGGTCATGAATTCTATCCTATACCCTTTATTGAAAATCACACTGTACACACTTATCTTCAGAGTTCTGTTTGGCATCTTTTCCATTCTCCATATTCCCCTAGGTTTGCAGAACATGCTCTTCTCTGGCTACTTGGATGTGCTATTTCTTGGACCACAGCCCTGAGTTTCATGAGGTTGAAGTGTCCAGTTCCCTTGTACTAGATTTCCTTTTGATCTCCTCACAGAACATGGAGTCAGAGAAGAATTAGAAAAACGTATTCTCTTTCACATCTCTTACTGTAATTCATAGACAATGTTCTTGTTAAAGAGTCAGTAGAACATAAGGAACTCCTTTGGCTACTCATGTACTGTTAACATAATTTTAACTCTTTCTGTATATTAATTTTTTTCTGTTATATATTGTTCTTAAAAGCTATTAGTGCTAATTAGCAGTTTCCCTGTGCCCAATTTTCATGTTTTCTTCTTTAAAAATCACTCCTTACCCTATGGCTGGGTTGGCACTTTGAATGCATTCTATTTTGTCCTACACTGGGATTGTTTGTGAGTGCATAAATGGAATTTGCTTTTTCAGAGTCTTCCAAATCTCTTGAGCATTTCCCCGTTATTAGAGGAAGCAGCCCTGTACAATCATAAGCAGAATTTAAATCTTTCCGTAGCCTTACATTTTAGAATTTTGTTTTTTGTGTTTCTGTTAAAAAGCCTTTTGATCAGATTAACTTGTTTGGGAGTAAGGATGCTTTTCCTATTCTTTGTGTCTAAGGTACTTAATCTATAAAAGGGAAACAATAATTTACCTACTTCAGGGGTTGTAAGAATTAAATGGTTTTTACAATTTACCTGTAACTGGGAATTACAGAACATCCAAAACAGTGCCAAGCATATGTTCAATGAATGTTGACTGTCATTGCTGTTATCATTATCATTGTCATCATCATCATTGTCATCATATAATTTTCACTGAAATATTAAATTTTATTTTCAAAGAAAAAAATAGACTCTGTTCTTTCATTTCTTATGCAGCCAAATGTTTCTTTTCCCGGTGCTCTCTCTTCTCTTATATCATAGTTGTCACTTCAGCAAAGAGCTCATCCTTTATTTGATATTACTGAGGGTATTGTTTTAAAAAGGATGGCTGGGATGGACTCTTTGAGGAGCTAGCATTTGAGAAAGTTCTGAGGAAACCAAGAAAATATCTGCAGAAAATATATTCTAGGCAGGAGAGAAAGAACACATGCCGAGATCTTGCTGTGGAAGTTTGTTTGTCCTGTCTGAAAACAGCATGGTGTCTGGTATGATTTACCATGGAGAGGGGCATGGGGACAGGATGGTTACAATTAGAACTTTCAGTTTATTCTGTTGAGAGATGAAAGACAATTAGAAACAGCCAAATAGGGGTGTAGTTGTGTAGAAAATAGATACTAGAGGGGTATGAGTGGAAGCAAGGAGAACAGTTAAAAAGCTGTTACAGTGGTCGGGTGAAAGATACCATGGGCATGAACTTGATGGAGTAGGAACAGAAGAATGAGTAGGGAGAAGACTTATTTGAAAGATATTTCCAAAGTGGTGTCTATAATAAAGATTTGTGTGGAGCAGGTAGGGCTAAAGTGATTACCAAAAGAGAAATCAAACATGAATAGACAGTGTTTTGTCTACTTTCTTTAATCTCTGCAAATGGGGGTAACTGGTAGTGTTATGTACTAAGGGAGAACTACTGTAGGGATGTCATTAGTTTGGTGTGGAGCCTATTAAATTTGAGATGCTTGTTAGATTTCTAATAGGATATGTGTTCCTAGGAAAAGTAGCTCTATTTTAAGAATTTTCTAGCTTCCATTTACTACTTGTGTCATATTTGACCTACTTTTGGGAAGACATGAATTATTTAGGGAAAGAATTAAAAATTTAAACAAAGTAAGCAATAGATTTGGTTTTAGAGTTCTGACCTGCTTATTCTACAAATTTTGGACACACTACATTTACTACCTAAAACAGTAGATTCCAGATGTACATGTTAATTAGAAGCTTCAAGTGCTCTTGTTACTGCTATAAGAGAAAGAAAAAAATCATCACTGTATATTATAGTAATTTTTGTGGTGGAGATTGAAATAGTAGATGATGCTGAACATTTCAGATTGTAAGTGCTTAGTACTTCAAAGTCTTAGAAAATAGTAGTGGCACATCACTTACTGATGGGTTAAAAAATTTTAAATATGTGTTTGTTAGTTTATTTATATAATTATTTTTAAAAATGAGAGAAGTACTATCTTAATACATTATGACACTGAATATCAACTTGGTAAAAGAAAAATGAAAGGAGATTTCTTATACAACTGTTTCTTAAGGAAGCTGCTATTGTAAAATATTTTTAGCTGATGTGTTCAGATTCACTGTTTAAACTGTTAGATTAACTCTATTTGACTGTAAATGTGGAGCTAGATTGGATGGACATCTTGCTTTGTGGAACTAATCTTAACAGTTTGTTTGTTTGTGTGTTTTTTGTTTTTTAAGAATGAGGCTTCTCAGTTACAAAATTACAAATTCCTGAATACTCTTCTTCCAAAGTTTTCAGAAGTTGGGGTTTAGAAAAGTGTCATTTCAGTATTAGAGATTTCATCTTAAGGTACTCTGATTTGAAAGCTTGTACAATGAGATGACTTTCAAAGAACAAAAGGAATCAATATGCCTAATTGTGTTTATCATTATTTTTGTCTTTGCCAGATGCTTTAGAAAACGGAGGTCCTCTTTAATTTGTTGATGCTTAGATGCATGATGTAGATAATCTTCATTAACATAATGATCAGAACTTTCATGATTCCAAAGTTCCTTCCTGATTGCTTGATGAGAAGGCCTACCTCAGTCAGATATGTTTTGAGAAGACCTCTAACTTTTTTTCAGTTTTACTCAGGCATGTAGCTATTAAGGCTATCCCCTTTAGCACTAGGAATATTTTCAGTTATTTATTGCTAATATAGAAACTATGTCTTTTGACTATCATCATATGATACCACCACTGATATCATAGTGAATATTTAAGTAATTTTATCTCTTGGCTTGGTCTATACATTTTTCTCATAAGATTAAATGAGACTTAAATGAGCCAATGAGTTGGTATTAGGGTGGGAAATGTTTATATTTTTCATATATAGCTTCCTAATATTCAGTAGTAGGTATTAAAAAAAACACTGCATCCACTTCTGTGGCAAGCAAGCCTTTAGAGTTGATTGAGTGAATTAGGAGGTTTGAGTTCTGGATCTGATTCTGTAGAAACTGATTCACCAACTTCATACAAGTTACTTCACCTTTCCAGATCATTTCCCTAGCTCTATCTGTTTATGATGTTAAAATGAATGATCTTGGATGTCTCTTTTATGTCAAACAATCTTTGTTCTTTTTTGTGTGTGGGAATGGGAAAAGGTGGGCACATTAAGCTCAAATTAGAAGTTTTGGGATCAAAAAGGAGAGGTACTAAATCTGCAATCCCAGAAGCAGGGGTCAGACCACTCATGGTTAAAACACATTATTCCATTTTGTGGTATCAGCTGCTGACCACTAAAACTAAGTCCCAGTGTTGATCTGAAAGGAATTTATCTGAGCCATCTTTTCCATGTTTCATAGTAGTGGCGATGAGGAGGGAGGTGGTGCTGATAGTGGTGGGGGTGATGAGGTTGATGTGTTAGCAGTCCAAGGGATGGTATAATGTGCCACAAACCAGGTGGCTTAAAACAATAGAAATCTCTTTTTTCAACTACTGGAGGCTGTAAGTCTGATATCAAGGTCTTGGCAGGTCCATGTTCCCTCTGAGTGCTCTAGAGAAGGATCCTTTTGTGCCTCCTCTAGCTTCTACTGGTTTCCAGCAATCCTAGGCATCCCTTAGTTTATAGATTCATTACTCCAATCTCTGCCTCCTTCTTCACATGACCTGTCCCTGGTGTTTCTGTTTCCAAAATTTCCTGTCCTTATGAGGACACCAGTCATATTGCAATTAGGACTTACTTTAGAATGACCTCATTGTGATTGTACCTGCAAAGGCCCTATTTCCAAATAAGGTTCCACTCCTAGGTTCCAGGAGGACATGACATTTTTTGGGGACACTATTTAACCTATGTGGGTGATGGTAATGGTGGTGGTAGTGGGGATGAGGTTATGATGATGCTAGTCATGGTAATGATGTGGTAAGTTTGTGGTGATGGTGATGCTGTGGAGGTAGGCCTAAGGCAGATGACCACCAGAGCATCAGGTATAATAAGTATTTTTGGGTTGCTTCACTGTAGACAGGCATTGCCTAATCACTATCTTGAATTATAACATTAAACATTACACAAACAGAATCATATTTTTGTTCGGACTCTTTTGTGCTCACCAGTGTATTTGTGATCTATCTTAAAAAACTTTGAGCCCAATGCATCACTAAATTAAGTGGTTATGCACCCTACAAACCACCATTTTCCACTGGCCTATGGAATTTATCTGTGGTCCAACTACCTATATCTTATAATCTGCAACAGCTTTGTATCATCTAATAAATCTTTGAGTTGGTCATTCCATCTGTTCTTACTTGACTTAAACCCTCCCTTCTAAGACCCAAGCACTACAAACTAGCTTTTGCATTTTCCATTCATTTGCCCCTTAGAATTGACCAGGCAATTGGATATGGTACACATGATTGATTTCTATCAGCTATATTTATTTGTTGCAGTACTACCAGGCTGCCCCACATTTACAGACTTGAAGAGACATTAAGTAACTCAGTAAACTTGCCATGACCAGGATGAACTGCAGAAGTTCTTGTTCTTCATATACTGTCTTAAAGCCTTCCCTCTGCCTAGAGAACACTGGAATAAAAAAGGGATGCTGTTGCCGCTCAGATACTATTAGCACTGTAGTTTTCAACTATGAATGCTAAAAAAATGTTTTCAAGTACTAGAAATTTGGGAGGGGGAAGAAGTATTAATAGATTTGACACAAAATATTAATAAGTAAGAGATAATTATAAGCTATGAAGACTACATCTAGGGATGGATCATTTGTTGCTCTAGCGCACTCAGACAGATACACAAGGCCTAGTTCTTCCCCGTTCTCTTACCCAGAGATTGGGTAGTATATTACCTGCTCCATTTGAGCTATTCAACCCAGGCTTCTATCTTATAGGATATGCACTCAGCTTTAGTAAAAATGCTTATTACACATTGATCCAAATTTGGCTCCAAACCTGTGAACAGTTCTTGGCATATGAGTTACTAAACAGTAACAGAGAATAGCCTATTGGCCATGTCTTAAATGCTCTTTGGGAAGGGAAGTGAGGGAGAAGTTATAGCTACATGATATTGATGCAGACTCTTCTCTCTCTAGGAATAAAGGCTGGGTTTATGTCTACAAAGCAATTTCAGTTTTTTAGTGAACAATAATGTTTAAATATAAGAAAAACATCTTCAACTTAAAATAGAAAAAAGGCAATAAAACCCTTAAGGAAAATATACATAGTGGTTTTGCATTCTGTGTTTAGGGTCATCTTCTCTTTCTCAGTCTTTTGTGTTTAAATTGAGATATAATTGACATATTATTTTCAGCTGTATAATATGATTTGATATGTCAAATGATTCAATATCTTGATTGTATGTATTGCAAAATAATAGTTAACATCCATCACCACACATAGATACAAATTTTATTTTCTTGTGATGAGAACTTTTAAGATCTACTCTCTTAGTTTTTGAATACACAATATAGGATTAGTTATAGTCACCATGTTGTGCATTACATCCCCAGGACTTGTTTACTTTATAACTGGAAGTATGCACCTTTTGATCACCTACACCCATTTTACCTGCCTCTGGCAACTCCCAATCTGATCTCTGTATCTATGAGTTTTATTTATTTATGTACTTAAGTTTCACGTATGAGTTCACGTGATTATATGGTATTCATCTTTCTCTGACTTATATTTCAGTTAGCATCAATGTTGTCACAAATGGCAGGATTTTTTTATTTTTTATGGTTTGATAATATTTTATAAATATCTGTCACATTTTTTTATCCATACCTTTATCCATTGATGCCCAGTCAGGTTGCTTCTGTTATCTGACCATTGTAAATAGTGTTACAGTGAACATGGGGGTGCATATATCTTTTTGAGTTACTAGTGTTTTTATGTCTTTTTCTTAGTTCCTAAAAGAAATTTTACATGTTTTCTCTTTGTATTGTTCAGTGGCCCTAAGATTGTATCTCTTCTTCTGCTTGCTCAAAAATTTACATTGTAAGCATGTTGTTTGCAATGTTGCACATTACAAAGCCCCTTTTCTTGAATTTTACAAACGATTTAAACTACTCTCTAGTTGAGGTAATGAATAATTCTCTGCCCTGATGTTTTTCTCAATTAGCATTCTTTTAGTGTCAAAACTCAGTCTAGAATCCTGAAGGAGGACATTTGATGGGTGAGGCAGATGATAACCTATGAGTAATCTACTTTTTCCTATTCCATAATCCATTCTTCTTGCTGTTTACCTGCCAGACACCCAGTGCAATATCCTTTATGTGTTCCTTGCTCTAGCTTACAGTGAAGGGCAAAGAAAAAACGACCCAAGGCAAGGAGCTATTTGGAAATGGACACCAAAAAAACTTCCTTTAACATGAAAGTAAGCCCTTGAAGCCAGAAGTCCTGAGTATTCAGTAACGTTCAAAGAAGAAGCAGTTCAGAATATTGGATCAACAATAATTTATAATCCAAATTAAACAGCATATACGAAATATAATTTATGGACAACCAACAAATTAAGCCACTTTGCATATCTTTTAAACTTAGTGATAAAATTCATAAACCTAAATAGAAATTTCCAGCATTGCCTGTTTATCTGGGAGCATTGCTCATGCTGCCCATGAATGCCACACATGCTCAGTTCTGTCTGGGAAGTGAGTTGATAAACTTCTTAAAATAGTTATATTTTTCCTCTAAAATTTCTCCTTTAAGTAAAGCCAAGTTACTTATTGGAATTTAACCTTATAATTAATGGAAGTTTGTGCTAGCAGATATTTAAAAAATATATTTTAAATTTGATTGCCAACTGTATGATCGCCATTTCTTTCCCATCTATTTGATTGATGCCAAATGTGTCATTTGTAAGCCTTATGGCCACGTCTATATCATCAAAGCCTTGGAAGTATTTTGTCATTTGATCAAATAATTGCAAACTGTCCCGGTTATCAAACTGAAGAATTCGTTTATTTTTGAGCTAATGATGGATTTTTAAAATGGGATTTTCAGGTAAAGCACTGACACAGATTAAAAGCCTCCTGGGACTTTACCAAGAGCTAGCACCCCACCCACTCCCACTCCACTCCCATTCCTCAGGAATCATAGTCCCCCAGGACACTTGCATCTTTCCTTAGCTCTTACTTGAGATAGATTTTTACAACTGCAATGGAAGAGGCTTCCACGGAATCACTCTCTCACGGTTTTGGCTAAAGTAGGTTGGACGTGTCAGCTCACAGTAGGGGAAAGCTGGTTTGTGTGTGTCTTTGTGTCTTCATACTCTCTCACAGACTTACTTTTTTTTCTTTTTTAATAAGAATATCAAGTAGGGCATTTGTTCCTCAACTGCTAATTGATCTTATTATTATTGTTAAAAACATTGCTTTCACTTCCAACCCTCTGTTCCCACCAAAAAGCATCTATAAAGGACATAGGCAATATGGTTAATCCCTGAGTTACTTGCTATGACTTTGGGTTCCTAATTTATAGAGAACCTATGCATCTGCTTAAGTAGACATGTTTCCTTGCAAAAAGAGAAAAAGATTGTTATTCCTTATTTTAGAATTGCCATTATACTGTTGAAATATTCTATGAGAGTAATATACAAGGGCTGTCCAGACAAAATCTAGCCATTGTCAATATAACAAGAATGGTCGCATGGCTGGATACTTTCTGGACAATCCTCATATGTTAATTACCAAGAATTAAAAAGTGCAGGCAAGCAAAGACATAGAAAATCTTCCCCCAAAATATCATTGTTAAAAGCTTGGGATAATGCTGTCCAGATACTATTTTTTTTTTCCTCATTTTTTTTTTTATTTTGCTTTTTGTATTTTGTTTTAGGCTTTAGAGGGAGTGGATGCACATGTGAGTGTATTTAGGTACCCAGTAGTGTATTTTTCATGAATATTTTTTACTGACTGTTCTCAAATTTACTGCATTCATGTTTTATAATGGGAGGAGGGAGCAGAGTATTATCAGAAAAATGTATGTGGTAATAGATGACCAGGTAAATCCTTTTTGATGAGTGACATTTATAGTGACATAGTATGGCTGAAATCTGTAGAACATTGCAGATAAAGATAATAACAGGTGAGAACGTCTCTGGGGAGAGAACTCAGCTTACTCTTGGGTCTGAAAGAACCATGGGTCTGAAGCATGCAGGAAAGTGGGATGGCCAAACACAAGGGTGGCAGGGATCAGACCATCCAGGTGCCTTCTAGGTCAGGCTTACTTAACTTGATATAGGACTCTCTTTTCATGGTTAGTATTCTAAAGGAAGCAATGGTGGTAAGAGCCTGGCCACTGAAGTCAGATAAATCTGTTGTGTAAGCTTAGTCAATCTAATTAATGTCTCAAAGTCTTAATTTCCAGATCTTTAAAATGGAGGTGCTTATAGGTATAGCTTGATGAGGTCTTTGCTAGGAAAAGTCAGATAACGTGTAAAGTAGTGAAGAGCCTGGCACCATCTTTAATCAATTTTATGGTTGAATTTATTTAAGGTACATTGAAAGAGTAACCAAGGGCTCAATCAAGAAAGGTTATTTACCGTGTTTCCCCGAAAGTAAGACATCCCCCGAAAATAAGACATCCCCCGAAAATAAGACCTACTTACAGTTTTGCCTCTCACTGAAATACGTATAAGGCATCCCCCCCGAAAATAAGACCTAGCGCATCTTTGGGAGCAAAAATTAATATAAGACACTGTCTTATTTTCAGGGAAACAGGGTAAGACACAGTCTTATTTTCGGGGAAACAGGGTATAAGACACTGTCTTATTTTTGGGGAAACAGGGTAGTAGAACCTATCATGGAGCTTCAAATAACAATGCAATGAACCTGCAGGTCCCTTCCTCACCAGCTTTGGAGTAAATGAATTGAGGCGTCCGTTGGCTAGTGTCCTCATGCAGAGCCAAGTGCAGTTATTGGCTTTGAAGACATTAGGGGTAGAACCATGGCCTTTCCAGTCTTTCTTATCTAGTGTCTTGCTCAGCACTTTTGAAGTAAATGGTCAGTGAATTTGTATGGAGTGTATGATAAGGAATGCAAGTCACCGTGAACCTCATCCATTAATTTCCCACAAAGGAGACCACACTTTTCACTCCAGTGAAGCTTTATGTATATAGAAAAATTGAATCTTACTTTATAACATGTTTAGGATATAGTGTGACTTTTGAAAAGGTGGTTGAAAATTTGTAAGATTATATGATTCCATGAAAAACATTATATATATCTAAAGCAGCTGTGGCACATATACCAACTGTTAAAGCTATGTAGACTGTATAAAGTGGCATTGTAATGACTATCCCCTTCTTCTGAGTTGCCACATTGCTGCTAAAAATATCAAAGATCTCCTTTGTATGTACATCAATAGTTATTGGCATACTAATGGTATTTTTTTCTGGTTTGTGAAATTATAGTTATTTAAATATTGTTAATATTTTTATAATGAATATGTATTATTACTTTTGTAATGAGAAAAATAAATAAGAAAATGCTCAATAA
Source organism: Craseonycteris thonglongyai (assembly GCA_004027555.1). NCBI lineage: Eukaryota > Metazoa > Chordata > Mammalia > Chiroptera > Craseonycteridae > Craseonycteris > Craseonycteris thonglongyai. The sequence continues at coordinate 365 of PVKE010027213.1, read as the reverse complement.
ATAATATCCTTCAGTTTTTTCACACAACTCTTTTTTTTTTAAAATATATTTTTATTTAATTATTTTTATTTTTGACAGAGAGAGAGAGAGAGAGAGAGAGAGACAGAGAGAGAACTGAACTGGGGGAGCTCCCAGTTCAGCATATGGTTCCACACGGGCTGGGGACAGGATTTGATCCTCGGTCCCCGGTGCTGCAATGTGAGTGCTTAACCCACTGAGCTGTCCTGGCTTCCCCTCACACAACTCTTTATTGAACTTCACATTCATATGCAATTTCCAACCACAAAGACTAGGTCCACATGTTCCTTTTTTTTTTTTAAAGATTTATTTTTATTGTTTTTGACAGAGAGAGAGAGAGAGAGAGA
>PVKE010027212.1:0-21758 GCA_004027555.1 Craseonycteris thonglongyai | reverse complement strand
ACATGATAGTTATTTTTTCATAATACTGGAGAAAAGTTTTAGAATACATGTCTCTTGATTAGTCAGATCATAAATGAAACAAGCAGTCCACATGTATGTGTAAAGAATAGTGGTAGTGTCTTTAAAACTTTCCGTTTTCTTTTTATCCTAAGATTTCTGGGCTCATAGAACATTTATGTCAGATGCAAATAATATTTTTTTCCAGGACCAAAAGGAGGAGGGGGAAACCATGAAGATTCCAAACAATTTGTTACACATGTAATAGACTTGAAGGTATGATGCTGACCAAATGAACATTCAAATGATTTGCATTCAATTATTAACACAATTTATGCTGGCATTTGATTAAACGTAATATTTCTATTTCTTGACTAAGTCGAATAAGTACAGTTTAGGAAACATTTTATAATGTGGGACCTATCAAATTAATAGATATTATTTATGTGCCTAAACCCCACATCAGGCTCTTTAATTTTCTTATGTTGTTTATATATTTTTTTTCTTAAAGATTTACTTACTTTATTGTTTCTGACAGAGACAGAAAGAGACAGGGAAGGACTTGAAACAGAGAGAAGGGGGAGCAGTCTCCATAGTTGTAAGTCATCAGTTTTCGACATGGTTTTATTCCACACAGGTGGGTGGGGGCCGTGCAGGGCAGGAACTGGGCTGGGGGCCTCCAGCATAGGAAGCACACTTAAGTTCAGCATATGAGTCCACATGGGCCAGGGCTGAGATTCGATCCTGGTCTCCAGGGCTGCAAAGTGAGCACTTAATCCACTGAGACATCTTGGCTTCCCCTTATATGTTGTCCTTTCCCTATAAACTTAAAAGTTATGAGTATAGAAGGAAATAAAAGCCTCACATTAATTCAGATATGAAACTGATAACAGGTTGCTTTAAATAGTCAGGCCAATAAACTACATAAATTACATACCAAAGGCTCCAAAAGGGCAAATAATAGAGGAAAAATGAGTCACAATCCATGGGTGCAGAGAATAAAAGCTGATAAAAATATACATTACTTGTGTAGGGGCCAACAAACAACTGGGAAATACCATTCTAGTACGACCTAACATCTGGTACCTAAAAATCCTCTGAAATAAGAAAACAGGTTCAGTTTTAGTTCTACCAGAGATGGGGCATGTATTACCTTCCAAAGTTTCCCATTATTGCTCTGGACAGCTCTGACTGAAGATGAAGCCTTTATACCAAGAAGAAAGTGGTTTCCTTCTAATTTAACACAGCAGTGCTAGTTCTACTCCCTGTAATCACACAGAAAAATATTAATCTCTCCTACATTTTATGGCTCTGAAAACAGTGAAAAACACAGCTAATATGCCCTCCTCACTTCTCCAGGCAAAATAACTCCAATTCTTTTCAAATGTACTTCATGATAACAAATAACAATTCCAAATTTTCATTGTTTATATTAACTGCATCTAAATTTTCTAAGTATATAAAATGCATCCATTCTATCAAGAAGTAAGCAACACACTGAACTGTCAGACTTGAATGCTAGTACTGGCTTTGTCATTAAACTGTAGATTTGGGGGATACCATTTTTTTTCCTTTGGGCTAGAAAGAGTGTGACAATAAACTTTCCAGTTTTAATATCCTTTGAGTTTATTTAACAACAGTGACATGCAATATCACTTTAATTTTGTTAAAAATAAATATTTAACCAATATTTTATATATTAATATTTATAAGGGACCTTTACTTAATTAAGGGCATTGTGTGCATTGCTCTAAAAAATAACAGTGCTTACCAGTCCCTGTCTCTTAGACTATTATGGTGGTTGGTGGTAAGGGAGTGGGGAGACAAATAAATACATAACTACAAGTATGTAGTCATGTATGTATGTATGCATGCATGCATGCATGTGCTTATGTAGTATAATTACATAACTATAAGCACCATTTTAAAAGGCCAAAATGACCTGATAGTTTGCTCTTACCCAAAATTAAAATTAAGCATAAATTACCTTGAGAAGTCATTATTTTCCGATATCTGTGCTGTGAGACACAGTCATGACTAATCACATATGACTACCTAATTTAAAATTAAGTAAAAATAGAAATTCATTTACTCAGCTGGATTAGCTTCCTTTCAAATACTAAATAACTACATATGGCTAGTAGTTATTGCTTTGGACAATATAGATAAAAAACACTTTCATTATAACAGAAAGTTCTACTGGGACAGGGATGTTCTAGATAGATTCCCTCATACTGATTTTGCAAATGAAAGGAAGCACAGCAAAATCTCAAAATACTTGAGTTTTAATTGAAAGACCAAGGTTTAAATCCTAGTTGTGCCACCTCCTTGCTGTTGTGACCTTGGACAAATTACTTCATCTCTCTGTCTTCCCACCTATGAAACGCTGTACTGCATACAACTAATTAGTATCTACCTCAAGGATAGTCATGAAGTTAAAATGAGATAATGCTGGTAAAGCACTCAGCACACTGGCTCAAACACTGGAAGTTTTCCATAGCTGTTAGCTAGCTCCCTAGCAGAATTAACTGTATTCATTCATCAACTGAATGCTAAGATTTGAAATACAGAGATTAAAGAAAAGGCTCTTAGCCAGTGGGTAAAGTAGGTAAAATAGTTGTAATAAGAAACACCAGAACTGACAGTTGGGAGGTACAGGAGAGGAGGGGCACTCGATACTAGATGTAGGAAACAGCAGGTGCCAAAGCAAAAACCTTGGCTCTGGTGTGAGGGCTCTAGCCCTCCTTGTGGTCATTTTGAATTATTACTAGGCTTCATCTTCCACAAAGGTGAGAGTGAAGACAGCATCAACCTGCTATATACTAGAACAGAAAATCAATTTTAGATTATGGTTTTGTCTAATTCTATCATACATTTTAGAATAATGTGCTGCTGCTACACAAGTATGGATTTAGATATACCTTTAAAGTTATCCCAGTGAGACCCTAAAGTATGCAGACATTCTAAATAAATAGTTCTAAATGAACATTTACAAAAAACATAGTCAAAAAGCAAACTCTGATAACATAAATATAAACATCAAAATTTGCATTGTTCTCAAAATAAAACATACAAAAGTTTACTTGTTATGTGCAATAACATTTAGGTGATAAAGGATATTTAAGTCAATGAATGTAATAATCACTGTAAAGAAATGCTATGGGTATGCTAAAAAATACAGTTTTCAGGACATCTTAAGAGATAAGCTGAACATTACATGTTAGTAATATGATACTTTCTATCTAAAGTGCTTAGGTAATAAATCTGAAATAATAACCAGTTATAAAACTGGGCAAACTAAAACAGGTTATAAAACGTTCTGTTGCTGTTATAAAATATCCCAGTTTGATCACTTAATTTGTTTTTTTCAGAAACATTCCTGGTACTGTCTTTTTAAAGCAAAAAGAATAGAAAAAAAACAAATAATATATTAAAGACCACAAGTAATGGACACTTAACTTACTTTATCACTTTACATTTCCTTTTATTGTGAAATAAATATTTTTAAATCTATGGTTAAAAGGCCGATGTAAAAAAAATAACATTTTGAAATAGGAATCTTTTCTGGTGAATTTTCTGGTGAGGCAGCTATGTCTCTATCTCAAGTACAGTTTTGAAATAAAGGTACTTGGATGGCAGCAAACAATCACTCCTGAAGTTCTCCATGTAAAGTAATATCACCTTAAGGCTTTATGTTGGTTGTACCCCAAGAGAAAAGGCAGCCTCAAGGTAAAGGCCGAAAGAAAACAGTACATGTATTCCTGGCAATAATGAAGGCGTATACTTTAAGCATCATTAAAGAAGGTATGAAAATGAGAACATACATAAGCTTGACACTCTGAAATGCCAAAAGAACATAATTGGTAAGACCACGCTTTCTCATCCTCTGTCACACTGTATACATACTCCAACTCTTCAGCTAGCTAAAACCTGCATGTGATATTACAAACAATTTTTAGGCTGTTTTAACCATGTAGTGCATCTCAAATGTTATTTAAAGACTTTTTGAAAAGCCAGGATAGCTCAGCAGGTTGAGCGCTTGCTTGCCTTGCAACTGCAAGATCTGGGATCAATCCCAGACCCAGCCCATGCAAACCCATATGCTGAACTGCAGTGCAGCTGGTAACCGCTGGAATGGTAGCAAAGGTTCTCACCTCCCATGCAGGGAGCCGCAAGTTCGGTTCCCACCCTACATGGCCCCACATCCACCTATGTGGAAGGAAACCATATCACAACTAATGATATACAAATATGGAGACAGCTCTGGGCCTTCCCTCCTTCTCTTTCTCTCTCTCATCTTCTCTCAAACAATAAATCTTAAAAACAAAATAACATAAAGACTTTTGTCTTTGTCAAGTCCATACAAAACCACTCAATACTGTAGCAATAAACTCAAAAACTCAGTAATGAAAAAAAGTATTCCTCCGTTATGTGTAGTAAAGAAAGGACAAAATGGAAATGAATAATTTAGTATCCTATATAACAGACCCTCAATGTAGATTTAAATTCTATCATGTTAATAATGTCTTTTCATAAGAGGCATTCCAGCATTATGTTCACCAATATATATTTATATCACCTTTCAGTTATTTATACTGTTCATTTATCTGACAATATGCTTTGCTCCTAAAAGACACTGAGGCAGCTTGGATATAAAAGAGAAGAAAAGAGTAAGAAAACAAAACACAACCAGAATTGAGATTTCTACACAAAATGCTGGTAATTACTAAAATCAAAAAGTAAATAAGGCTATTAGCTTCAGGACTAATAAAGTAAAAAGAGAAAGCATTATCAATTTTAAGACTTACAGATGCCATAGATATTGGGAGTTTCTACTAATTCCCTAGTCTTGGTTCTCTAAGCATCTATATGTTTTATATCTCAATTAGTTGTAACCAAATCTTTAATGATTAGGAACTACACCTGGATATTTTCTTATAGCCTACACTGTCCTAGCAAAGATCTAATATTAAGCCTTCAATAAATACTGAAGTGAACTGCAGGGGAACGTGACCTAGAATCAGGTTGAGTAACAGGGTCAATTTGGCATTAAGAGGGCAGATATCTGCAAACATTGAGTTAAGAACTATCAAATGTAAAGAAATCCTTTACATGGACAAATGCCAGTAATAATACACTAATATTTATGTACACACAAATACACACACAGGGAATGTGGTAGAAATCACTGCACTCAAAAGTTATTTTTCAAAACGTTCTAGCTAAATACTATCTATCTCACAAAATGTAGAAGTACAAGTCAAACATGGTATAAATGATATTTTGGATTGCTTTGCATGTTGGGTTTTTTTTACCTTAACTGAATCACAAATAGTTAGCCACAATGTAATTTTGAATATATTTCTATATTTGTACAACTGTGAGCAAGTTTCTTAACCCTAATCCTTAAAAAGCCACAAAATTATACATAAATATTACTACAATGACCAAGAAAGGAAAACAGTTAGTGACAATAATTAGATTTTTGCATTGGTGGCTCTTCTAGAGATCACAACTATGTAGACACTGTCCCCAATTTCTATCTCAATGCCTTCCTGTTCTATGATACAGTTAAAAAAAATGTTACCCCCCCCCCCCACATACTGTTTACATTACTATAGTCTGGAAAATACACTTTTCTCTATTAAATGGTTCTCATCAATACTAAGGTGAGACAATGGTTAGGTTATGTCCAGTCACGGTCTCTTTCATACTGGGAGTGTCTTAACTAATTAATTTGTAAGACTATGAAAAGGAAATCAGTGGATTTAGTGTCTGATTCAAAACTTAGCTACAGTAAGCAAGACTGTGTGGTACTGGCACAATGATAAACACATAGATTAATGGAATAAAACTAATAGTTCAGAAATAGTTTCACATTTATGATCCATTCATGTTTCAGCGAGGATGTCAAGAAAAGTCAACAGGAAAAATGGTCTTTTCAGCAAAAGGTGCTGAGATAACTGGGTCTTCCATAAGGGGAAGAATAAAGTTGGATCTCTACCTCATACCATATACAAAATGGATCAGAGATCAAAATATATTAATAAAAGCTGAAACTAAAAAACTCTTGGAATAAAAATATAGATATAAAATTTTTGAAGTCTTAGGCAATGCTTCCTTAGAAATGACACCAAACATACAAGCAAAAATAGATAAACTAAACTTCATCAAAATGTAAAACTTTTGTGCTTTAAAGGTCACTAACAAGAAGTGAGAAAATATTTACAAATCATGTATCTGATACAGGACCTGTATTCAAAATAAATTAAGAACAATTACAACAATACCATAAAAAGACAATTCAATTTAATAATAAATTAAAAAAAGACAACTCAATTTAAAAAAGGACAAAGGATTTGAATAGATATTTCTCAAAAGAGAATATAAATATGGTCAACAGCATATGAAAAGATGGTAGTCAACACCATTATCCATCATGTAATATAAATCAAAACCACAATGACATATTGCTTCACACTTACTAGGATGACTACCAACCAAAAGACAGACAATAACAATGACCAAGACTGTGGAGAAATTGGAACTCTCATACTTGTATATTGCTGTTAGAAAGGTAACATGGTACAGCCACTTTGGATAACAGTCTGGCAGTTCCCCAAAAGGTTAAACATAGTAATGATATAACCAAGCTAGAAAAATGAAAACGAATGCCCACATAAAACCTGTACACAAATGTTCACAGCAGGATTTTTCATAATAGCCAAAAACATGAAAACAACCTATATATGTCTGTCAACTAATGAATGAGTAAGTAAAATGTAGTATATCCATATGTAGAATATTAGAGACAAAAAGAAATGAAATACTGATGCATGTTATAGCATGGATGAACCCTGAAAACATCATAAAGAAGTCACAAAAGACCACATACTGTATGATTCCATTTATACAAAATGTCCAGAATAGGCAAATCAATAAAGACAGAAAGTAGACTGATGGTTGCCTAGGACTGGGTGAAGGGAGAGCTGGGAGGAAATAAGGAAGCAGTGACTGCTAAAAGGTATGAAGTATCCTTTGGGGGTGATATAAATATGTTGCAAAACTGACTGTGATGGTCACACAACCCTGTGAACATATGAGAGCTGTCCAGAAGAAGTCCAGGCATTGTCAATATAATGAGAATGGCCATATGGCTGGATACTTTCGGGACAGCCCTCGTATTAAAAGATGCTGAATTTTATACTCTGCATCTCAATGAAGCTGTTACAAATTTTTTAAAGTAAAGCAGAGCCTGTGTTCAATGACTGTAGATGCACTGAAAGCAGTAAAAAGTGAAAACTGCTAATATAACTGAACTACATCCTCTTTTTTAGTATTTTCTCCTTTTACTCACTCAATTACTAATTCAAAAATCAAAATCCAAATGAATCATTTTACCATAGTCTCTACTTTGAAAAAGTAATATGAATCTCTGTCCAATTTCTATGCTCATAAAAGCTTATACAAACTTGCGCAGTATCAGATCATACTAGAATTTGAGCTTAGCTTCTTTACAATACAAAGGAACAAGTTATCTTCTGGATGACAAAATTTTTAATTTTAATTTGGAGGTTTTTCTAGTAAGCTGCCAGTTTTCCATTAGCATCAAAGAAATATAAATGAATTCACTACTAGCTCATTTACAGACTTAAAGTTTGCACTTTTAACAATTTATGAAAAATCCTGAAGGACGCAACATAGTCATTTTCAAGGGGCAGCAATTCTACCTTGTAATAGCTCTGTTCAGGTATATCATGACTGTTACCCACTCCATTCAGCCACGTTGGTGTGCAAGACACTGAGTTAGTAAGAAATTCCAGCCAACAGCTCAGCACCTCCAACTCAGCCGGTGGTATAAAAACATTCATGAATCTGTAGAGACCTCACAATAGAGCCCTTGCAAATGTTATGGGTCAACTGTGTTATCTATCATAAGAACTGAAGCCAAGCAAAATATACTCTGCGAAACGCTCAAGTATATAAGCAAATTTCACCCAAATTATGTTTAATTTTCTATGCGTATGGCTCTATGATTTCATGAACAGAAACATTTTTCTTAGCTGTATTAGAAAATTTTGTTTTTAAACATTAACTCTTACATTGTATTTGTTTAAAAAAAAAAACCAACTCATAATTTAACCCAGCTTTACACTATTATTACACTTTTACCTCAAGGACAATAATCAAAGTGAAAAGAAAACAAAGATGTACAAGAAAAAATAATTCAACCTATAATCAAAGTATTTTGTGGTACTCATTAAAACTAATATATAGGTTCACTCAAAACCTGAAGAAAAAAAAATTTAAACCATACCAAGTAGCTTCCTCTAAAAATGCCTTACATAAACTTATCTGTCTACACAGAGTGATGTCTTTCAGGGAGACTATATTCCCAACAAGCTCAAATGACAGACTTGCAGAATACCTTAACACATGCCAGCTAGTTCCTTCGATATGATTCCAAGAATTGCTCAATACTACATAAGAGATTCACCAAAATTCATTATGCCCTGACATACACACAAAACTGGGCTGTACTAGTCTGCTAAAGTTCCATAAAATAATGATAAACCACACTCTAAGCGGAACACAACAACGGCTCACTCCCACCAAGACAACAGATAAAATCCTTCTCCAGTCTGACTGCCTGCACAGTTCCTTCACACATCTTTATCTGTGACAGCAGGCTAACAATTACCCAAACAAACAAAATGCAGGGTTGTGAGAGTCACATGTGCTAGGAAAGGTAATATACAAAGGGAGTACTAGGGGAATAGAATTTTTACTCCTTTTATTAGGCAGAAAGCTTTAATTTACTACAATTTTATAAATTAATTCCGTATAGCCATTAGGACACACATGAAAGCAGCGAAGAACTTAGAAAAATTAACCAAAAATAGGCCAAACTAAAATTACACTCTAACTTTTCTCTCTGAAGATAGTAAACATTCTCACTGAAATACAGATAGGCAGATTTACGATAAACTACAATCAAACTTTTGACATAAAACAATAAAAAAAGCCACAGTAATCCACTTACCAAGCACATTGAACATCTATATTAAGCAGCTCAAGCACAGAGGGAGTGAAGAACCACTTCCCAGTCAGTCACAGCAGAGAATCCTTTGCTTGCCAAAGGGGAGCACCACATACAGGAAGGTGGTGGACAGCATCTCCATCCCTGCCTGCCTTGTCTAGTCCAATCAGCTACTTTTCAAGAAAAGGATCCACAGCCACTGCACCACAGACCTCAACCTCTCTTCTAAAGCAAACTCATTGGCTATCCAATCTCCATACAGTTAAATAAATGCACTTCATTGCAAATTCCCATAAGCAAACAAATTAACCAAAGTAGGTATAGATATAACCTTATTTTATTGTGCTTCACTTTACTGGGCTTCACAGATGTGTTTTTTACAAATCGAAGGCAAGACCCTCCACCAGCAAAAAGATGACAACTGGCTTTATTGCAATACTCACTTCATTATGGTGGTCTGAAACTGAACCTGCAGTACCTTCAATTATATCTCAGTAAAACTGGGAGGGAGAATATACAACACAGTAGATATCTTTCCTGAAACTGTCTGAAGAGCTTATTATATATGAGGTCACATTTAAAAGTGCTTCATTTATAAAGAACTTATGTAACCAGTAATGATATCATTAACTAAGGCTCCAATGTAAAAATCTCCAAATTTCAGATGACACTATGAACTTTTCCATTTTACTTTAAATAGAACTATGGTTTAATTATTTTAATTTATTTCAATAATAATTATTATGTCATTTCTTTCCTCAGACTCTTAAATTTTCATGCATGTTTATAATATATTGGTTTAATCCAAATTAATTATCTACAATAAGGCAAAGATAAATTAGACTAATAATATATTAGAAAGTAATATAACTGATAGCAAAATTGCAAACTCCAACCATCACCTGATATTTTATATAGATTTCATTTATCAAAAATGAGCCTTAAACAAGCTCATTAAAACAAAGTAATTAGCTTATTTTGCCAATAATCTGTTGTCAAAATTTAAGCAAATATATAAATTAAGTTCCGATTCCACTGTTGGTAAAAAGACAAAAATAATATATGTGGTAAAACACACTTTATTAAAAATAACGACAACAAAAACAAAGATTCAAACCATTAAAGTAAATGCTACCCCCCAAAAACAGGGATTTTAGGTTTAATTCAAACTGGAGTTTTTTCTATTAATCAATCCATTTATATGAACTGGCCACCAAAACCTAAAGAATTGATTGACCATGTAAAACAGCTTTGATGTAACATCGTCTGAAGTGTCACAAAAAGTCTTACTGTTAAACAGTCTTACCTAACAAAGAAACATGTTATATTTGAGTGAAACATGCTTTGAACATTACTGCAATTTTATATGCTATATATGACTCTCATGTAAAGAACCTTATTAGATTCACCACCAACATAACAAACCTTATTAGAATTTTTCCTATAAAACACAGTTGTCAACTTCCCAACTATCAACACGGCCATTTACCAAATTTCTCACTTTCATTAGTATGTATAGTTGCTATTTTTACTTTCACATAAAAATAAATCAGTGAAATCATACCAAACAATAAATTCTGGATGCATTCAATATTGGAAACATTTTCCTGTAATCTGCCCTCTCACTTTCAATCCATCCATAAGACTACCAATTTAAACTATAAAACCTCCATACGGGACTGGTTCCAACACTGACCTCAGATCAAAACAGAAAGAAATATCTTAAAATAGTCATCTTCCAACTACAGCACCAGACCCAAGATACAGTACAAAGCCAAAGGTTATTTTTCTCCTCCTCCTCTATGTACCTGTATTATCATTAATCATTCCACACAAATACTTTTACTTTCTGTAAGTAAACTCTGACCAGCGAATTGATGGCATGTGGTCATAAAGGACAGGGTATTTAGAATTTAACATCATTGCCTCAAATCACCCATTCCTACAATCACAACCAAGGACTGTAAGAAATAATGTAAACCAGGAAGGACAAGTTAATGTTCCAGCACATTTAAAAATCAATTTGCAACAAGATAACAACTAAAATAATTATCAAATAGCAAACATTTTAGCCAAACTATTATTTTCACATTAAAGAAATCACTTAAGACCTCTTCTACTAAAATTGTATTTGTTACCCATAATTTCATTATCTTATTGCATTACTCTATTTTTGGCAACTCCACTCTACCACTACAAACATACTTGTGTAATATTCCATTCATGCACAGAAACAACCACCACCACTGTCTTTCAAAGTCATTTAAATCCAAACCACAATGATGTTTTTACTAATAAACTATGACAACAGTCGCATATCAGACCAACAGTTCAATTACAAGTTCTGCAAAAGATAAAAATAAATAAAAATCCACAAGTACTTACCTACAGTTGGGAGGAGGGTCCAAAGTAATTTCTGCAAGTTCCTTCTGAATTCTTTAAAATAAAAGACAAAGAAGATTATATTAAAATGTCTTCACTCTCTTAATGTCATTAAAATATTAAACTTTTACCCTAATATTTCCCATTTGTATGTTTTTAATTTGTATACGAATACTGTATAAATTATGATATACAGTAACAGTAAGGTAGCAATTTCTGCCACTATTCTGACAATGCACTACAAAGGGAAACAAGATTGGCCAAGATTAGTGCATGCAGCCTGTGGAAGTAACGCTGTCAAATTAAAGCTTCATTAAGTATTGACAACAAAAACCAAAATTCCTAGTTTAAACTGGAAACTCTTACCACATTATTTCTGGATCATTCAAACTTCCCTATCTAGGATGAAAAGATTATCATATTAACCTGAAACCAAGTACCGTATTTTCCAGCGTATAAGATGACCGGGCGTATAAGACGACCCCCTAATTTTACAGTTAAAACATAGGTTTAGGCCTATATTCGCTGTATAAGACTACCCCCCACTTCCGAGGCTGTAGTCTTATACAGCGAATATAGGCCTAAACCTATGTTTTAACTGTAAAATTAGGGGATTGTCTTATACGCCCGGTCGTCTTATACGCCGGAAAATACGTATCCTGAGCCATCGATTGAAGAAACAGTTATCAGTATTTCATTCTAACACCTGAAATTGCTATCGAAATTTTATGCTATTCCTCCCTGAAGCCTCTAGGTTGGAGCAAGTTGAGGCTTTCAAGTTTAACACTGTTCTTTCTGCTAAAATTATACTGATAATGTGTTAATAATCATTTTAATGTCATTGCATAAAATCCATGCAAACAAGAAAAAGACCATTTTTTAAAAAACTGCTTTTGTCCTAATGTGTTATTTTCAACTTTGACTTTTAAAGGCACCTAACCCGGGGAAGCCTGAACAGCTCAGTGGGGTAAGCGCTCACTTTGCAGCCCCGGGGTCTCAGGATTGAGTCTCAGTCCCAGCCTCAGCCCCTGTAGACCCATATGATGAACTGGGGTGTGCCCCCAGTTTGGATCTCACCGGGGTGAGCTTCCCATGTGGGAGGCCCCTGGCCTGGTTCCCTCCATGCGCAGCCCCCATCCACCTGTGCGGAACAAAACCATGTCAAAAACTGATGTACAACTTAGGAGACTGCTCTTCTTTCTCTCTGTCTCTGTCAAAACAATACAATCAATCTAAAAATAAATAAATAAATAAAGGCACCTAACCTCCTATATCCATACACAAAAGCTAACAGTGCTATACTGGTTTGTAAGACAATACTTAGGAAGCTCTTAACTATCATTCGTCCATTATTAAATGTAGGCTTTGTTAAACCAAATAAAAAGAATTCTCAAAAGCATTTCTCCTTTTCTTTGGTTTCTAACATGAGATTCACTAACTGCTAGATGCCTGCAGTCTGGTAATTATTGTGATAGTACATGGATGACAGCTGACTAAAGTACCTTAAAAAAGCAAAAATCTGAGCAAAAATATTTACTCTCAATTTCACTGTCTTTTTCAAGACAACAAATGGAACTACCAGAATAGATGCAACTCCTCCAAGAAGACTTGGAAGCACCAACTTCCAAAAGGAATTGAGTGCTACTAATACAATTTTCACTTCTCTAAGCCCAGTCATTCAAGGTTAGAGAGGCATCATAAAGTAAAGCAAGACTAAAATTCAAAACCAAGACAATTTTCATTTTAATTCTGCTATGTCAATAGTTGAGAGTTCTTGGGTAAAAACTGGCCACATCTGCTCTCTCTCAGCCTGTTTTCTGTTCTATAAAATAAAGAGGTTAACTAGAACAAATTCCAAGACCTCTTTTATCTTTAAAACATGATTTCCTTCTATATGAAAATAATATGAATTCTATGATGCATTTACATACATATAAAGTACATATGTCCCACAATTAAATAAGAGAAGAATCAAAGATCTGATATGGGAGAACACCATTTATGGATTTCACACAAAAGTATAAAACAGGCACTTTAAAACAAAATGGGTTTGTTAAAGATAAACAGAGAGCACACACACATTCACCTCTCAATCAATCAGAACCCCACCTGCTGGGAGAAGATACAGAAAGTGCCAAAGGGAATAACCACCAAAGATAAGGAAGTGATCACCAAAGGATGAGAAATTTTCATATACCAGGGTTGTCCAGAAAAAATCCAGCCATAAATGCCTCTGTTTTTCATATTGCATGGCTGGATACTTTGTGAACAGCCCTTGTATTTCTGGAAGACAAAGTGGATGAGTTTAAATTAAACTCATTGAAATGGCCACAAAGTGGCTGCAGAGTGCATAGATATAGTAAAGACACATTATTCAAGGGGAAAAAAACACAAAGACAACCAGAAATCCCAGAATAAAATCATTACTCAAGTATGAAGGCAACTAAATTGAAAAATAATTTTAAACAAGTAACATTTTAAGAGGACAGGAGAGATGTCATATATTTTGCCTAAATGCCAAGATTCACTGGATAGCCTAGAGATCATAATATTGGAGTTGTAGAAAATCTAACCCTAACATCCTCTTTGGTCTGGCACTGACTAACTATAGTAAATTTTCGGACAATTAATTGATCTTTTACTTATAAATAAAGGAAATCTGATGGGTTATAGTTGACTGCACTACGTAAATGTTACGATCCTTGAGGATGTAAAATTAAGTGCAGCTAATAGAAACCAGCTAAAAGTGGATAGAGATGGGTGTGAGTAGATGGTATTAACAAAAGTGTTAATATTCCTATCTTACAAAGTAGGGAAACAAGACATAATGTTGAAATTTGAAATAAGAAATAGTGGTTTAAATATATTTAGTTTAAAAAGAAAACCAATACTTTTTAAATAATGTAACTATTATTAACTGGGAGAAAGGAAAAGAAAGGAAGAGTAGGTAAACAAACTATATCCTCAAATTAATAGCAAAAAGTCCAAAGCTATCATTTGTTAACAATTCAACAAAGAAATATAAGTGCATTATTTAGAGTTCTACAGAAAACCAACAGAGGGACTAAAACCAGAAATAGCTAAAAGTTTGCTTCAAGGGAATGAAACTGGTATAGGGAGGCTGTCTGGACAGAAAACTGGTTTTCCACTAAAAATATCTCTGTACTGTTAAATTTGTTTCCAGAAACATGAATCATTTTTAAAAATTGTTTTTAAATTAAGAGAATCAAAAGAATCAGCATTCAAAAGAACACACAAACTGTAAAATAAAACAAATTTTTTCAAAGATTTCTTTTATTGTTTGAGAGGAGAGGGAGAGAAAGAGGGAGAGAGAGAGAGAAGGGAGAGAGAGAGAAGGGGGAGGCCCAGAGCAGTCTCCATACTTGTACGTCGTGACATGGTTTCATTCCAGGTGGATGCGGGGCTGTGCAGGGCAACAACAGTTCGGTATATGGGTTTGCAGGAGCCAGGGCCAATAATCAAATCTTGGACCTTGCCACTATGAGGCAATTACTCAACTGTTGAGCTATCCCAGCATCTCCAAAGGAAAACTATGTTTTTAACATAAAATAACTTCTTTGAGACTTTTCAAATAACTCATCTTGCTTTATGTTTATACTGTCCCTTTTGGTTAAAAAAAATTGATATATCATAATTTTTTGTCATAGAATTCTATAATGGAAGTTGAACCCTTCCAAATGTCTATAATTCCAAATCTAATTATTCAATACAAAAAGCAATTTACTGATAAACTTGACAACTCTGAACAGTGAGTCAATATATATTTTGAGCCACTGTTACCTAAAAGTAGTGTATTTCTCTTGACAAAAAATGATTATACTAAGAACTGCCACTTAAATGGTTGCAAGATATCCTACTATTTTCAATGACAGCAATTCAATTCTATCTCAAAAGTTGTGATCGTGGTATATCTTAAGTTTCTCAGTATTGACACGTGGGTAAGGAAAAGGAAGGTAGCTTCCCTTAGGGTGAGAAAAAATGAAAAAGTATCAATAATTCACACAGTGTCCCTTTCAAATGGTGATATTAGGCTAGTAAAAGTGAACGAAATCTCACAGAATTCTCTAAGTATTACTTTCTACTCAGTCCCCATTTAAAAGATAAAGAAAATAAGGTCAGTTATTGTAAACTGGTGAGAGATAGGCAATTATCCCGCTAAATCAAACAAAAGACCTCTCTATTATCATAACTTTTAGGACAATATTTCTTTTTAAAGATTTATTTTATTGCTTTTTCTTTTAAGATTTATTTATTTATTTTATTGTTTTTGAGAGAGAAAGAGAAAAAGAGACACAGAGACAGAGAGAGAACTGAACTGGGGGAGCTCCCAGTTCAGCATATGTGTCCACACGTGCCGGGGCCGGGATTTGATTCTGGGTCCCTGGCGCTGCAAAGTGAGTGCTTAACCCACTGAGCCATCCAGGCTTCCCCTATCTTATTGTTTTTGACAGAGATATAGAGACAGAGAGAAGAGAAAATGGGGAGGGCCCAGAGCAGTTTCCATAGTTGTACATCATCGGTTTTGGGGCAGGGGCTGCGCAGGGCGGGAACTGGCCAGGGGGCCTCCCAATGGGAGGCACACCCCCTCAAGCCAGGGGCCAAAAGGGGCAGGGGGAGGGGCGAGAACCAAACTGGGTTCCTCCCACATGAGAAGCATGCCCCAGTTCAGCATATGAGTCCACAAAGGCCAGGGCGGGCATTAGATCCTTGGTCCCTGGGGTTGCAAAGTGAGGGCTCAACCTTCTGAGCCATTCTGGCTTTTTTCCACAATGTTATTTTTTTAGACATAAATCAACTAGACAACTGCCTAAATTTCCAATTTCCATCTGGCAGTGCCATTTCTTCTTGTTATTATGATACAGAATTCAGCAAATGCACACAGTTACTGAAACAAGTAGAAGCAAAATACAGACTGAATTTCAGTGTCTTAAGACGTCACCTAATATCTTAACTGTTTAGGAAAGGTAAAAGTACTGCATGTGACTGTCATTTGCTAAAGAGAAAAGAGGGTAGCAAGGGAATAACAATCATTATTCATTAAGACTTCATTGAAGAATATGATATCAAAATTATACAAAATGGAGAGGATATGAAGTACTCTAACATCAAAATATTGAATTAATAGTTCAAAACAATGAAGTAGTGTATATATAGTGACATGTTTAAAACACACACATATTTTAGGTTAGATAATATTCAGTAACCCACTCAGGGCCAAACTGAACATGAATATAGGAACATAGGCATTTACAAAAGTGTTTTCTTGGAGCTACTTAAAAAAGAACAGAAAAGAAATACCCATTATGCCACACAGATGACTTTCTATATTCCCCTATGGACTGCATTCCTGTCACCTGAGAACCCCTATTTTAACCAGTTGAATTAATTGGTCAACATTCTTAAAAAGAACTTATTATCTAGAAGAAAACATCATGCAACTAATCACTAAAAATTTTTAAATCTCATAGTAGTCTCTGAATTAACCTAAAAAACATAGAGCCATTAGAAATAATAAGCCCAGAGTTTAATTCCGAATGGTGATACAGGTCTGCCCCTTGTCCCCCACCATTATCCACAGGGGATTTGGTTTACAATCTCCTGAAACCTCAGATAGTACTGAACCCTATATGCACTGTTTTTTTCTATGCATGTATACCTATGATAAAGTTTAATTTATAAACTGAGCAATTTCATGGTTAGATTAGGGTGACCAGACATCCCGCTTTTGGTGGGACAGTCCCAATTTTTAACAATTTGTCCCGTGTCCCGCGGCGTTTTAAAAAAGTCCCGATTTTTGGAAAGAATGCACGACAAGCTAGGAAACGGCGGGAGACAGACCAAATTTTTAATCAAGAACCCCCTTTCCCCCGGTCAATGGTGTCCCGCTTTACCAATGTTAAAATCTGGTCACCTTAGGTTAGATTAGTTCTTACCATAGATCTTAACAACCTCAGCATATGTTTATTTTTCTTAAGTTGAAAACTTTCACCTTGTCACTTAAAGGAAGCAGTTTACAGCTTCTCTTTGGCACATCATAATTGCCAGCATCCCCACTCTTGTGCTTTGGGGCCATTATTAAGTAAAATAAG
Source organism: Craseonycteris thonglongyai (assembly GCA_004027555.1). Classification (NCBI taxonomy): domain Eukaryota; kingdom Metazoa; phylum Chordata; class Mammalia; order Chiroptera; family Craseonycteridae; genus Craseonycteris; species Craseonycteris thonglongyai. The sequence goes on along the minus strand of PVKE010027212.1, from coordinate 4,229 downwards.
GGTTACTTGTACACAAGCACTGCAGTGACAGAGGGTCTGATAATTGAGATAGCTAATGGCTGATGTCCTGGGTAGGAGTGAGATTTCACTATACTGTTCAAAATAGCAAACAATTTAAAATGTGAATTGTGGGGATGCTGGGATAGCTTAGTAGGTTGAGCACTTGCCTTGTAATCAAGAGGTCCAGGGAATCCTGGCCATGGCTCAGGTAAACCCCATATACTGAACTGTAGTACAACTAGTAACCACAGGATGGCTCAGGCGCGAGGGTCATCACCACCCACGCATGAGGCCCGTTTCACCCACATCCACCTATATGGAGTGAAACTATGTCACAATTAACGATGTACAACTATGGAGACTGTTCTGGGCCCTCCCCCCTTCTCTCTCTTTCTCTCTCACCTTCTCTTAAACAATAAATCTTAAAAAAACAAAAGCAAAAACTAAAATAAAAAAATACCGTATTTTCCGGCATATAAGACGACTGGGCATATAAGACGACCCCCTAATTTTACAGTTAAAACATAGGTTTAGGCCTATATTCGCTGTATAAGACTACCCCCCACTTCCGAGGCTATAGTCTTATACAGCGAATATAGTCCTAAACCTATGTTTTAACTGTAAAATTAGGGGGTCGTCTTATACGCCCAGTCGTCTTATACGCCGGAAAATACGGTAAACTTGTGAATTGTTTATTTCTATAATTTTCCATTTCATACTTGCAGACTGAGGTTGACTGCAGGTAACTGAAACCATGGCAAGTGAAATCAAAAACTACTGTGTATACAGTTGACCTTTGAACATGCAGTTAGAGGCACTGACCACCTCACAGAAGATAATCCACCTATAACTTTCTTCTTCCTATAAATTTAACTACCCTTGATTTCCACAGGGGACTGGTCCCAGAACCACCCCTCATTAAAATCCATGTTCTCACATCCCTATTATAAAACAGCATAGACCAATGCATACAGTTGGCCTTCCATATCCTCAACTCCCAATTGTAAGACAAAATAAGTGCAGATATTTATTGAAAAAATCTTCATAAGTGGACTCACACAGTCCAAACCCATGCTGTCCAAAGGTCAACTATACTGTCTCTGATTGTTAGAGAACACTGATTTTTTTTTTTTAATATTGTTTTTGACAGAAAGACAGAGAGAGAGCGAGAAGGGGGAGGGCTCAGAACAGTCTCCATAGTTGCACATCATTGGTTTTTCCACATAGTTTCATTCCACAGGTGGGAGTGGGGCTGCACAGGGCAGGAACTGGGCCGGGGTCTCACCCCGGTGAGAAGCGAACTGGGGGCACTCCCCAGCTCAGCATGTGGGTCCGCACAGGCCGGGGCCGAGATTCGATCCTCGGTCCCCGGGGCTGCAAAGTGAGCGCTTAACCCACTGAGTCATCCCGGCTTCCCCGAGAACACTGATTTTTAAGATTAAATGACTGTGCACGTAATTGTAAGACACATCCTGATTTCAGAAACATTAAAAAGTTTTTAAATGTACATTTTTAGAATCAAGAAAATAGAGTACTATAAAAGATTATTATAAAGAGTACTACTTCATTCTCCTGTGGAAAACAAACTTAGATGAGCCCTTATAATAAAAATTCAAACTGTAAAACATTAGAATCCATTCACCTTTCAACCTAACAAAAATTTAGAGTCTAAAACCAAACAAACATCATTCCTACAACAGTATTATAGTGTGTCCAATAAAATCATAATGTCTACACTGAACAAAGTTAATTTGGAACAAATGTTATAATTGAAAATTCACATTTACAGATGTGTCAATACATAAATAAAGCAGTACAGTCAATTCAATGAAGAACTCAAACAGATGTTTTATGGAATTGATTATAGTCAATTCAAAATCATCAAAATTTGTCACTGCAGACATAATCCAACTACATACTTGCAAATACGTATAACAAGATTGCTATAGATATTAAGAGAACAGATTGTGATAAAAGCATACCAACTTTTTGAGAAACTATCTTGTGTCAAAAAAGAGTAAAAATTCGGGGATGCTCGGATGACTCAGTGGGTTGAGCACTCATCTTGCAGCCCTGAAGTCTGAGGATTGTATCCAGGCACCAGACTGTGCAGACCTATATGCCGAACTAGTGTGTGCCCCCAGTTCACTCTCGCCAGGGCTAGCTTCCCATGTGGGAGGCCCCTGGTCTGGTTCCCGTGCCAGGTATGCTTCCCATGTAGAAAGCCCCCAGCTCATGGGGGTGTGCCTCCCATGTGGGAGGGCCCAGGCCCAGTTCCTGCCCTGCGAAACTCCGTGCCCACCTGTGGAATGAAACTATATTGAAAACTAATGACGTATAACTATGAAGACTGCTCTGGGCCCTCCCCCTTCTTTCTGTCTTTCTTTCTGTCTCTCTCTGTCAAAAACAATTTTAAAAAAAGAGCAAAAAATTCAGCTATGATCTTCCTCTTAATTCTAAAGACAGAAATTAATTTATACAACTGTTTAAATAAAATACCCACTTACACGTTTTGTGTATGCAATAAATGAAAACTGATATTTTGAGAAAATACATTTCTATACCAAATTATTAATTTTACAATTATAGTACATTTTCATGCAATAGCACACCTCAGTGCAAAGTTCTTTCCTGAGTTACTATAAAATGTACGAGGGCTGGCTGGAAAGTGTCCAGCCAGGTAATGACAAATAGAGGCATGTATGGCTGGATTTTTTCCAGACAGCCCTCATATATAATTATAGCATCAGAATGTTTCTAGTTTAACAAGAGCATTAAGGCCTCAGAAGTCAGCATATACCTCATTTTTCTAAAGTTTGCTAAATGGACTTGAAAAATTGTAGATGTTAACTGGAACAAAGTCTAAATGACAGCATCAGTGTGTGACACTATGTGCCAAATAAATGCTTTATCACATTCATTCCTCACAAAAGCACTGTGAAGATGGTACCATTGTTATGTCCACTTTACAAATGAAGAAACTGAGGCTTAGGCTTAGAAATGTTAAATTATGTATCAAACATCACAGAGCCTACTAAATGCCAGAACCTTGACTCAAACTAGACTCAAGCTTTGCAGTGTTTAATAATTTTTCATAAAATGACATTATTTGAAAAAGAGTTCTGATCTGAATAAAAATCAATTATTGGGGAAGCCGGGATGGTTCAGTGGGTTAAGCACTGACTTTGCAGCCCTGGGGGCTGTGGATCGAATCCCGGCCCCAGCCCATGCGGATCCATATGCTGAAATGGGGAGTGCTCCCAGTTTGGTTCTCACGGGGGTGAGACCCCGGCCCAGTTCCTGCCCTGTGCAGCCCCGCACCCACCTGTGGAATGAAACTGTGGAAAAACCAATGATGTGCAACTATGGAGACTGTTCTGGGTCCTCCCCCTTCTCTCTATCTCTCTGTCTGTCTGTCTCTTTCTCTGTCAAACACAATTGTGGGAGACTGTCAGGGTCTGGAACTGGGGAGGTTGGGGGTGCAAAGGCACCCACAACCGTTTGACCTGGATCTGACTGAGCACAGTGGAAAAATACAAGGTATTGTTTCTTCTCTCTCAGTTTCCTTGCAAGCGGGTTGAGCGGTTTTGCAGGCAACATGTTTTTCCTCAGGCAGCTCAATCTAGCGAGGTAAGAAAACATCTTGGTCAGCTATTACTTGGGGCCAGGAAGTCTGGTAAAGGTTAACTTGTAAAGATTAGTTTGTAGATATACTTCCCTGTAACTCCCTAAGAAACTGACATGTATGTTTTCTTTAGATTACATTGTTTCAAGGTTAAGTTTCTTTGTTAGAACCCTATATAAGTCTGATGCTCAAACTCGGGGCTGCAGTTGTGTTTTGCAGACCCCCCAATCCCATCTTTGTGTTTGTCTGTCTTTTAATCCTCACTCCCCCTTTCAGGCTGTTCGTGAACGACGGGCCGGACCGTCACACAATAAAAATAAATCTTAAAAAAATCAATTATTAATAATAAAGTAGGGGAAGCCGGGATGGCTCAGTGGGTTAAGCGCTCACTTTGCAGTGCCGGGGACCGGGGACCGGGGATCGAATCCCGGCCCTGGCCCGTGCGGAACCATGTGCTGAACTGGGAGCTCCCCCAGCTCAGTTCTCTCTCTGTCTCTGTATCTCTCTCTCTCTCTCTCTCTGTCAAAAAATAAAAAAAAATAAATAAATAATAAAGTATAAATTAAAATTTTACTTTGAAACTATCTCTAACTTTGAATCTTCT
>PVKE010027211.1:0-21756 GCA_004027555.1 Craseonycteris thonglongyai | reverse complement strand
TCAGTGCATAGTTATTTCTATTTTACTTTTTGACAGATAGAGAGAGAGACAGAGACAGAGACAGTTAGAGAACCAAACTGTGGGAACTCCCCAGTTCAGCATGTGGGTCCTGCCTGGGCCGGAGCCGGGATTCGATCCCCGGTCCTCATGGCCTCAAAGCGAGCGCTCAACCCGCTGAGCCGTCCCGGCTTTCCCCTACATTTGCTTTTTAATAATTAATTTCAAATCTGCTCCTATACAAATCTGCCTCACAGCAGACTAAAACTGTTCTTTTTCTGTTTTTTTAACTTTCTTTTTTAGACCAAAGAAGGAACTAATTTTTAAAAGGATATAGTGATGCCAGGATAGCTCAGGAGGTTAAGTACTTGTCTTGCAACCCCGAGGTCCAGGGATTAAATCCCGGCCCCAGCCCATGCAAACCCATATGCTGAACTGCAGCACAACTGGTAACCACCGGGATGGTGGCGAAGGTTCTCGCCTCCCATACAGGAGGCCCCCAGTTCAGTTCCCACGCCACATGGTCCCACATCTACCTGTGTGAATGAAACTACGTCACAACTAATGATGTACCACCTACGGAGACTGCTCTGGGCCCTTCCCCCTTCTCTCGCTCTCACCTTCTCTCAAACAATAAAACAAATTTTTAAAATCTTTAAAATAAATCTTTAAAAAAATATATAAAAATAAAAGGATATAAATAAAATCACGTTGTTATGAATACAAGATAATGCTCTCATTAGAAAGAATTTCAGGGGATGCCGGGATGGCTCAGCAGGTTGAGCACTCGCTTTGTAGCCCTGAGGTCCAAGGATCAAGTCCCAGTCCTGGCCCCAGCCCATGCGGACCCATATGCTAAACTGTGGTGTGCTTTCCATGTGGGGGAGCCTACAGTTCAGTTCCTGCCAGGGTGAGCTTCCATGTAGGAGGCCTCTGGTTCGCCCCTGGTTCGCAGGGGGCATACCTCCCATGCAGGGGCTCCTGGCCAGGTTCCCACCCTGCATAGCTCCATGCCCATTTGTGTGGAATGAAATTATGTCAAAAAACTAATGATGTACAACTATGGAGACTGCTCTAGGCCTTCCCGTTCTCTCCTTCTCTATCTCTCTCTCTGTCAAAAACAGTAAAATAAATCTTTAAAAAAAAAAAGGATTTCAACTCTATCGTGATACAAGTAAAACAAGTTATATTCAAATAATGATTTTTATTTATAGAGGTTCAAAACAAGTGCTATTTGTTATTTAAGTCATCTTGGGAAGCAAGACTCTCTTCCAACAATAACACCAAGGCTCAAAACCTTTTTGAAACTCCATTTTTAAGATTCTCAAAGACTAGCCTTACACACATAAAAATCCAAGTCTCTACCTGTAAGAATTAAATCTTATTTATGACTAAAAACAATGCTGACTACTCACTTCATTCACCAGGCTTGCTTATCTCCTAAGATTAATATAATTCTCTCAAAATGAAGACTTATGAGGATTAAGAATATGCAATGTGCTCTAAAGACAAATTCAAGAGAAATATACTTCAAATATTTCAGTTCAGAAATCTCATCAAAATAAATACTTACTTCCTTATGAGGATTAAGAATGTGCAATGTGCTCTAAAGACAAATTCGAGAAATATACTCCAAATATTTCAGTTCCGAAATCTCATCAAAATAAATACATAATTACTTCCCATTCTGGAGACTTGTAATATTTGTTTTTAAAAAGCAGTCAGCCATATTACCTTACAGATATCCCTCAGAGATGATCACAAAACTATCCAGAAACAAAACTAAAAATCTGAAATGGCATACCAGTTCTATGTTAAAAAAAAAATGAAATCATACTGTGGGTAATAACTGAAATTGTTTAATCTGAACAATTAAACTATCATGCTTCTATAACACTTATTCCTAAAGTACCTCTGAAGGAACAGTATTTAATATGGTTACTTATTCATTCCTCTTGAAAATTTACATGTGGTTCACACTAGTTTAGGTAAACTGAATTCTCTAAAAGTAGAAACTTGAAAGTTGTTTTTTGTTCTTGTTGTTTCTAAAGAGATGGATTTGGGGAAGAGAGGAAACAACCCTAGCTTAGTTTATCTAGCCTAACACAACTGGATCTAATCACCTTCACTGTAACTTATGTACTAGAGACTTCAAATTTGATTAATGTCCCTTTCTTAAAGATGAAAATCTGGCATAGAAGTAATTCATGCCAAGATTTCAGTGATTGACATTCTAAAGATAAATCCCAGGGAAGCTGGGATGGCTCAGTGGGTTAAACACTAGCTTTGCAGCCCCGGGGACCATGGATCGAATCCCAGCCCCGACCCATGTGGACCCATGTGCTGAACTGGTGTGTGTCCCCAGCACAGTCTTATCTGGGCCTATGCAGGAGACTCCAGCCCAGTTCCTGCCCTGCGCAGCCCCATGCCTACCTGTGGGGTGAAACTATATGGAAAACTAATGCTGTCAACTATGGAGACTGCTCTGGGCCCTCCCCCTTCTCTCTGTCTCTCTCTCTCTCTCTGATAAAAAAACAATAAAAATAAATCTTTAAAAATAAACCCCAAATCTAACTCTGTATAGCTTTGAGATACTGGATATGATACATAGCTTCCTTGTGACCCAATTCCTTATCTATAAAATGAGCTAAAATAATAAATGATATATCTATTTCATGGGTATGGTAAGGATTAAATAAGATTATGTGTCTGACACATGGTAGGCACTCAATATTTGTTGAATGAATGAGTAATAATGAGTTAATGCATATAAAATACTTTGGATAATGCCTAACAAATTACTATTATAACTCACGTTATAATAATCACTACAGATCTGTATCTGGAATAAGCAAAAGTAAATGGCTAAACAATATTAATATCACTATCCCAAAATTATATAGCCAGATAATATTTGTGAATGATTTTCAAAAATTATAATGGTTTGAAATATCCTTATGTCTTACCAACAGTCTCAACTTCCAGTTGCAGAGGCTCTTCTTTAAGTGATGAAGAAGGGCTGGCTAGAACAAGTAGAGATTATCTCTCCCTTGTACCAAATATAGCCATATAACCAATATTTGGGCTAAGGATGAGCCACTCAAGAAAAACAGACTTGGGGGGCAGGGGGGGAGTCGCTTAGCTTCATCAGAAGTTAGAAAAGTTAAAATTCAGCTTTTAAAAATTCTTGAGTTTCTTCTAGGTTGCCAGTAAATGTTATCTGACTTTAGATTAAATCATATAAAATAATAAAAAGAGAAAAAATTTTTCTTTGGTTCTTTGGGTAAACAAAGATGCAAGGCTAATATTAAAATAATGATTAATATGTACTGTGTACCAACATTATTATCTAAATGCTAATGTACATTAAATTAATCCTTATCACCACTGTTACCATCTTAAAAATGAAGTAACGGAAGCTTTCTGAGGCTATGGGATTGGAACTGTAGAGCTTTAAATAACCTTACAAGGTAATGTGCTACTTAACCAGAATGGTTAAAGAGTAAGACACAAATGAGTAACCAACTGTTAAAGAATCAGAATACAATAAACCACACTTAATGAAGCTTTACTTGAATAAAATTCATGATTCAGAAATGTACTCCAAAATTTCATGATGCCTAGAAGCCAACATTATGAACAATCCTACTGTGAATGTCCTGAAAAATTACTTTTTTGCAATGAATTCCCCATTGCTTATCACTTGTCTCCTCCTCACATTTCAAAAGAAAATTTCCAATTTTACCTACATTTTTTATTTTGACCTAGTTGGAGTAAAAAAGTTAAAAAGCAAGTAGGCTGACTTCATAAAATATTTGTAGGCTGTTAAAGAAAAAGATAACAGTGAGAATATTAGGAACATTAACAAAATTACTCCAATATCTCTCAGAAACTTCCTAAGTACCTCTGCTCCCATGTTTCCATTCTAAAAATTACTAAATTACCCCACAATCTTCTGATAGTTTCATCAGAGAAGTCAAAATGACCACTGCTTACAAATACATAGTAGCAATGTCACCCCAATAAATTTAACAATTAAAAAATACATAGTAAGCACCTCTTGAAAAAATAGATTTACATTTATCACTCAATTGTGCAATATGTATATTAAGTTAAACCATTCCAGTACTAGTAATTTAAATTTGCATTTAAATTGGCTTAAAGTACATAAAAATTAGTCCACACATTCTTTGGCTTTTAATAAAAGAGGAAGAATAACTACTTAAGAGAGTTTAATGGCAAGTCAGAGAAGGTGACTTTAAACAGACTAAACTGGCTTAAATTATTCAGTATTGACATCAATAAAATGTTATTCAACAGGATAATTCAAATTAGGGACTACCTAGTATCTCATTTCAGTTAATAACTCCAATCTGAAAGCATCAGAGAAGCATTAACTAAGCATCTTTCCAAGAAAGAACTGTGCATAGTTAGTTCTTTGCCAATGACAGATTCCAAAGGGGTATCCGCTTTGGTATGCCAGGATTGGACTCCTGTACTTTCATATCCTTAGCGTTGCTATCACCTGAAGCAGCTGGGGTACTCCCAGTCTTTAGATTAGAGAAAACACTAAGTGAAATTCTAGTAAAAAGAATCCATGGTAATATAACACATAGATGATGTATTATAGAACTCTACACCCTACATAATTTTACTAACCAATGTCACCCCAATAAATTAAAAAAAAAAAAAAGGAATCCATGATAATAAGCCTGAGAAATTAAAATTACTACCTATAAATAAGCATCATTATGATCAAACATCAAAAACTCTATGATGGGGAAGCCGGGATGGCTCAGTGGGTTAAGTGCTCACTTTGCAGCGCCGGGGACCGGGGACCGGGGATCGAATCCCAGCCCCGGCCCGTGCGGAACCATATGCTGAACTGGGAGCTCCCCCAGTTCAGTTCTCTCTCTGTCTCTGTCTCTGTCTCTGTATCTCTCTCTCTCTCTGTCAAAAATAAAAATAAATAAAAATATATTAAAAAACAAAAACAAAACTCTATGAGTCTAGTATATGCAAAGCTGCAAGACTTGTGAAAGTTACTTTTCATCCAACTAGATAGACAAGATACATGCTAGTGTGACTTACCATGAACATGATGGGTATCAGAATAGATGTCACAAAATTTTAATTTTTTTTTTTTTTAATTTTTAAAGATTTTATTGTTTTTGACAGAGACAGAGAGAGACAGAGAAGGGGGAAGGCCCAGAGCAGTCTCCATAGTTGTACGTCATCAGTTTTCGACGTGGTTTCGTTCCACAGCGCAGGGCAGGAGCTGGGCTGGGGGCCTCCCACATGGGAAGCACACCCCCAGTTCAGCATATGTGTCCACACGGGCCAGGGCCAGGGCCGGGATTTGATCCTCGGTCCCTGGGGCTGCAAAGCGAGCGGCTTAACTCACTGAGCCATCCCAGCATCCCCACAAAATTTTAGAGGAGATTTACTATTGCAAAGTCAAGATAGACTTAAAGGGGTAACTGAGTTGAGCCTTGAAGGATGGAAAACATTAAATGGTTAAATAGCATAAAGAGAAAAAAAGACAAAAGATAATGGGAACAAAGGTGCTGAAATGGGCATGTGGTCATTAAATATTTATTAAATAACTACTATATGTCAGTCCCTGTGTTAGGTACTAGGTAGGTATACTCTGGTGAACAGATGAATTCACTGCTCCTATGAAGTCTAGAGTGGAAGTCAGATAAAAATCATGCGAGCCTATAATATCATTGTAATAAATTGTAAAAGGTGCTATGAAGGGAGGCAATAGATACCAATAATAGGGGATAACAAAAAAGGACTAGCAAAATAGGATGATGAGGAAAAGTATCTCTGATAATATAAGCTGAGGCTTGACTGAGGAGGCAGCTAGGCAAAGAACAGGAGAAAGAGTGTTCATGGAAGAAAGAGTCACATATACAAAGGCCCTGAGGCAAGAAAGAATGTACTCAGTTTAAAAATAAATAAATAAAAAGCTAGTGTGGCTGAAGCATAATGAACAATGAAATTGGCTTAAGATAAAGTTGGAGAGGAAGGCAGATGCCAGGTTATATGCAAGGCATTATAAAGCAATTTAAAGAGTTTAAATTTGGGTTTTATACCAAGCCCAAAAGAAAACCATTAGAAGTTTTTGCACATTCATAAGACATATTGTTGAATAAAAGATGACAGACCCAAAAGATTACATGCTATACGATTCCATTTTTATGAAAGTACAAAAACAGGCAAAACTAATCCATGTGGTTAGAAGTCATCCTGGGGGATGGAAGGGCATCAAGAAATGGAAGGGTACTTGTTTGCGTCTTCTATGTACTTGGAGTGATCTAGGTGCTGGTTACATGGATGTACTGTTTGTGGAAAAAGTCATCAAGTTGTACTTTTATGATATGTGTATGTGTTTCTGTGTGTGCATATACATATTATACTTCAATAAAAAGTTGCAATAGTTTTAAAAATTATACGTAAGTATTTAGTGACAGAATATATATTTAAAAATATTGGGAAGCCAGGATGGCTCAGTGGGTTAAGCGCTCACTTTGCAGACCCGGGGACCGAGGATCAAATCCCAGCCCCGGACGTGCGGACCCATATGCTGAACTGGGGGAACTCCCCAGTTCAGTTTTTGGAACCAGGGACTGGTTTTGTAGAAGAGAATTTTACATGGACTGGGTGGAGGGAATAAAGGTTTCGGGATGATTCAAGCATGTTACATTTATTATGCACTTTATTTCTATTATTCTATTATTATGGGAGTGCCCCCAGTTCAGTTCTTACCAGAGTGAGACCCCGGTCCTGTTCCTGCCCTGTGCAGCCCCACACCCACCTGTGGAATAAAACTATGTGGAAAAACCAATAATGTACAACTATGGAGACTGGGGCCCTCCCCCTTCTCTCTGTCTCTGTATCTCTCTCTCTCTGTCAAAAACAATAAAAATATTAAAAAAATAAAAAAATATTACTCTATCTAGATAAAATGGAAATGTCTATGCAAATACGTAGGGTCTTTTCTTTTTTTTGGGGGGGGGGGAGGTGAGAGAGAAGGGAGGAGGACCCAGAGCAGTCTCCATGGTTGTATATCTTTAATTGTGACATAGTTTCATTCTAGACAAGTGGACGTGGGGCTGCATGGGGCAGGAACCCAACCGGGGACCTTCAGCATGGGAGGCAAAAACCTTCACCACTCAGCCATCCTGGTGGTTACCAGCAGTGACATAGTTCAGCATATGGGGTTGCTGGGCCACTACCAGGAATCAAACTCCAGACATGATTGCGAGGTAAGTGCTCAACCACTGAGCCATCCTGGCATTCCCTGTAGGGTCTTGATTGATTAACTCACTGCTTTCAGATAACACATAAAATAGGAGAGTAGTAAATCAAACAGTCAGTGAATACAAAGTACCATGTCTATAAAGAATAAATGATGAGAAGAGAGTTTTGCAATAAAGGATGAGCTATATGTTCTTTAGAATTTATAAGGAGATGTGTAAGGTGGTATCTCCAGAAATTAAGAAAGGAATAGATGAAAACAGCAATGTCCTAAAAGCTTAACAATGCTTATGTCTTGGGCTTGTATATTAATATAATATTTTCAAGCACTATCCTTGTCCCCAATTCCCCCTCCCCCAACCCCAAAACACCAGATTGTAATGAAACAGAAAGATCACAGACTTGAGCATCAACCACATATCTGAGTTCAAATCAATGTCCTGCTCCTCACTAGCTCTGGCAGTTAAGTACCCTGAGCTCAGCTCCCTCATGTATAAAATGAGAACAATGACTACATCATGGTTATTATTTTTCTCCCTATTAGATGTCAAAATGTTGAGATGGTAGACTGATATTTTACTTTAATTATTATTTATTTCCTAACAGTATATGAAGGGCTGATGGTTCAGAAGTTTCCATTCTCAGGATTCATGGGTCAGAGAGGGTGATTCTAAAACAGTCAACATATAGAAATTGAGTGGATAAAGAGAAACAAGAAGGAATCAGAGGTAATAATGGGGCTTCTTCTAGAAGCTCAGTAATAAATTTCAAGCATTTTCTAAGACAGACACTTGAAAGCAGATTGGGACAGTTTCAGTGACTTGAGGAATTATAAGAAGGAAAAAATAATCTATGTCTTCCCAGAAAGAAACAATTTCTACCTAATGCATTCCCTTTGTGGAATATTAGCTAAAACAAATTAGAGATAAACACTAAAGATATTCTTTCATAGGTAGAAACACAAGGCCTTTAATCATTTTATAGCATCCCCACCCTTAAGAATTATTTGAACAATCATAACATGTAAGCAAGCACTTCTTGAGTATAGCCAAAAATGCTACGTTTTATATTTCAGGAGCTACTAGTTCAAAAAGAAAACAAAAATAAAAGTTCAACTCCTTAATAAATCTTTGGGTAACTGTCCCCCACAATGTATCCTCCATGCTAAAAGTAATGAAAACCTGGTTCTTTGTGACTCTCTTTCCCCTGATCTGACAACTGTCCCCATCTCTACCTCTCAATCTCCTCATGCACCTCATCATTAAATACCTATGTTTTCCCTATTTCCTACAAAGTTAGCACACTGACTCCCTAGTATTCACTCTGATCACACCAGTATTGAATCTGAACATAGAAACTTCACTGTATTCCCAGGGATCACTCTGCTAACCAACACCTAAAAGATAACAGTTTAAATAAACAAAGGTAGTAGTGATGCTTACATAGTTATTATACATTTGTCCTGTATAATCACAAACTGTATACTTAAAAACTGGTGAATTTTATTGTAGGTAAACTGTAACTCAATAAAGCTGACTTTAATAAAAGAATGTATGCATTTATTCATTCAGCAAATATTTACTGAGCATTTATTATGTGCATCAAAGTTTATACCAAATCTTTCAGCTTGACTATCTAGGTCCTACCTGTATGTAATGTGCTTTATTCATAAGCTGACACTGTCCCAAAAGGTTATATTACATGAAAAATTGATCCATTTTTATCATGAGTATCAACTTATTGATGGTCTCTACAATGGAAGGACCATGAGCTAAACAGTATCTTCCATTTCATAAATGCAACCCATGACCACCCAGATTACTCCATACGAAAAAAATGATTAAGTATCTACGGCATACATTATAGGACATACCACTACCACAGCCTTATATGCTTCTGTCTTTCTACCAAAAAACTAGAATGTTTCAAAAGTATATTAACATTGCTAGAAGAAAAGGAGGCAACATTATTGGGGAGTCAACTTAATTCACTTAGTCTAGGGTCCACAATGACCCTGTGGCTGAATCAAAAGTCCCAGAAACTAGACCTCCTGGTTCCCAACGCAGTATGCCCAGTGGAGGAGATAACAATGGACCTTAGAAAAAGACTTGAGGGGAAGCCAGGATGGCTCAGTGGGTTAAGCGCTCACTTTGCAGCACCAGGGACCGTGGATCGAATCCTGGCCCTGGCCAGTGCAGACCCATGTGCTGAACTGGGGTGTTCCCCCAGTTCAGTTCTCTCTCTCTCTCTCTCTCTCTCTCTCTCTCTCTCTCTCTCTCTCTCTCTCTCTCTCTCTCTCTCTCTCTCTCTCTGTCAAAAACAATTAAAAAAAAAGAGTCAATTACTCATTAAAAAAAAAGAAAAGACTTGAGTTTAAATTCCAGCTCCACTTCTTACCAGTTGTATTTATAAGCTTGGTAGTCACTTTACCTTCTGACCCTCAGTATGCTCATCTGTAAAACAGGATGCCAACTACCAACTCACAGCACTGTTGTGAAGACTATGTGAGATATACCCCACCTAGCACAATTACAGGGCAGAGTAGGCAACTCAACAATATTAAGTAGTTCCCTTTCTTGGTCTTAAACCATTTAAGAGTAAGAAAAATACCTATTACCAAGGCTAATTCACAATCCCTATTAGTAACCACAGAACAATGAACCCATATTTGCTCCCTTGTTCATATTCTAATGAACTCCTTTTCCATCCCACGATTTCATTTTCAAACTTTAGTTACTATGTTTAGAAAAGTGATTTAATTTTAGAAACCTGGAAAATTCTTCTGAGTAAATTGAGCAAAACCTACTGCCCCAAGGGGAATTCTGAGCAAAACAGTCATTTCTGACAAGAGACTTTTCTATGGGGGTTATTCAATTTAACCACACCAAACCTACACATAAAGTGACGGAAAGCAATGTGGAACATACTGGACAGATTCTCAGAAGGGATATATCCCCACTAAAATCCAAACCCCTCCCTCCGTAATGTGAGGTAGTATGTAATCTTACTAGGTGATCTGAATTCCCCCAGTTCTGACACTAGTCCAGCTCCTTAGGCCAGAACTGCGGCAGTTTGTAAAAAGCCCTGGACAAACCCCACCTCTCAAAATATCCCCAAAAGGCAGGGAAGTCTAGGGACAGATACAGCACCAAGGCGCCTTGCTCAGAAGCACAATTCTTTTCCCAAGGTCATTCAAGTCAGTGAAGGTGCGACGGAGAATCTGCAAGCAGTCTCTGTCTTTGTGGAGATCGCACTGCAGCTTTTAGTTTTTTGTTTTGTTTTCTGTTGTTTTTGGGGGGCGGGGGGGCCATCCTCTTCCCCTCTCCCACCCTCAAGTGTGAGCACTGGTCTCGGCATTTCCGAAACAAGCCACAACAAGCTCTGTAATGTTAGGAAAGGGGCTGACGCGATGAAGAAACAGATGCTCCAAAGCAAGATGGTCTTTCTGGGCTCTCAGAGCCGTCTCCAAGGTTATTAACAGGCACCGCAGGCACCGCAGAGAGCGCTCAACCGGACTCTGAACCCCAGCCCGGGTTCCCTGCAGGCAGCCTCGCCAGCCCCAGGCCACCGGCCCCAGAAACCGCACTCCGTTCTCGAGCTCCGGGAAGCCATGGCTTCTTCCCGGGCCGGGCAGGGAGGCCGGCCGCGCGCGCTGCGGAAAGTTCACCGCGGCGGCGGCGGCGGGCAGGCGGGGGGCGGCCCCGGCCCGGCTCGCCCGCGTCCCCCTGCAGATTCCACCATTAATTAGTCCTAAGGACTGTCTACTGGCAACTTAAACAAAGCGAATGCCTCGAATTCCTTCCCGGCCCGGCGGTCTGGCTGCGAGACCAGCATCCGCCGGGACGCGCGGGCCGGCAAGGCGGGCCGACAGCTGCGGCGACGGCGGTGGGACCCCTTCCCGCCCGGCCCGCGCCCCCGCACACCGGTCCCGCACACCGGCCTGAGCGCTCCCAAACCTCCCTCCTCCTCCTCCTCCTCCTCCGGAGCTCCCAGGCTCTTCCTGTAAGATCACTTCCTTCCTCCCTGGGTGCCCGCGGGCCCCGCGCAGCCCCCTCCCCGGCGGCCCCGGCCCCCCGCCCCCACCGGGCCACACACGCCCTCCCCAATCCCAAACTCGACCCTAAAACTTCCCTCGGCCGCCCGAAAACGTCCTCAGCTCCCTGCCCCGAAGCATTTCTCCTCAGATCCTCGCTCCCATCGAGAAGTCGCTCAGAACCTTCCCTCCCCCTTCAAAAACTCCAAAAAACATTCTCAAGGTCTCGCCCCCAACTACCTCCCCGTCAGAGCTCTTCCTGCAAAATTCCACTCAAACTCTCCCCCTCAACTCAACTCCGCACCCCACCCCCAGCCCTCCTCGGGTTGCGCCCGCCAGTTTTGCCCCGTCGCCCCCGGGTGCCCCGACCCCTCGGCGGGTCAGGCCACCCACTCCGGGAGCCCCCTTCGCCCCTGGCCCGCCCACCCCGGCCTCCCAAGCCGCACTCTCGTCACCTACCCTTAGACCCCCTCACCTCAGCGGCTCCGGCCCGCGACCCCGCAAACCGAGGGCTCCGGCGCTCCGATCCCGGCGCCCGGCGCCTCCTCGGGCTCCCCGGGACTGACAATGAGGGGCGGGCCCGGAGGGTGACGTCAGCGTCCCGGAAGGCGGGGTCTGCGGCGAGGGGCGGGGCGGGCCTACACGCCCCGCCCCCTCCGTCCCTTCCCAGGACTTGGACTCCGCCAAGTTTTTATTGCTCACCTACCTAGGTGCCCAAGGCCTGTTGTGGGCGCTGTGGGAAATCAAAATGGAAGACAAGACGCCCTGCTTTCAAATGGACAATTCTCTGGGGGTTGTGAGGATTAAATGATACAATCGATATAAAGGTGTTTAGCCCAGAGCCTAGTATGGAGTAATCATTCAACAAATACTATTTCTATTACTCAGCAAATGTGGAAAAGGAACTCAGCTTAGACTCAGAAGGTGTGGGTTCCCGTCCCCCGCTCTGTTATTAATTCATTATGTGATCTAGTCCTTTCCAGTCCCTCACTTTCAACTTCTTTAAAATGGGAAGGGACAATGCCCAGATAATCTCAAACGTCCATTCAATAATTCTATGACATGTTTCATGTGGACCTACTATGTGCACGGTACCTAGGGCTCAGAGAAGTGGGAGTGTTTGAAGGGAGCCAAGAGACACATCAGCATGGTATAGGACACAGCCAGAGACACTCTCCTTGTAGATGCCCTCCCACGTACTGGCACAGAGCTGCATTCACAAGCCAGGGCACAGTTGCACTGAGGACTGTTTCCTCTCTGACTGCAGCAGCATAGCTGGTTTCTTGAGACATCTCTTGTGTAAGTTCCTTATTGCCTAAGAAATAAAGGCTAAAGCTCTGGCCTGGTCTGATTCTTCCTACCTTTACACACACACACACACACAGACACACCACTGTACAGTTTATCCAAACTTCCCCTAACACACCCACTGCTTTCCCACATCTGCCCCCTTGCTCACACTCTTCCCTTGCTGTCTCACCTCAACTTAAGACTCCTAGTGTCCCTCAGCCAGAAGCCAATTCTCCCTGCTTGGAATAACCATGGCATTGTGTTTAACTCTCATATGGACATCAACACCCTTGAACTTGTATCAACTTGACCTACCATTTGTTTCTTAGCACTTCCTCACTTCCTTAAGGTCAGAATCCACACGTGTTCCAGAAACAATGTAGTTGTCATTGTTATTTTCATCATCATCAGTATCATTGCTAGCTTATAACACCACACAGCACCTCTACTGATAATCCACCCAATAATTTCATAGTGGAAGACTCAGGTCCTCAGGGAGGAAGTGGCTCACTGAAGAGCATTGCCACTGGAACAGGAACCAACACTCCAGTTTCTAGACCCTAGGGTGACACTGTAGAGTCACAACTGACACCCCAGGGTGTCTCTGTCACTTGGCACCCCTCCAAGGTGGGAGCAGCTTGGAGTTCTCTCTGCAAGTTCTTTGCAGCAGAGCTGACCTATTTCTCCCTCATGCTCTTCTCCTCTCGCTTTCCTTACAGAGAGATGGATCTGTGTTAAACTGCCCTTGGCATCACCGCAGTCCTCTAGGAGAGCTGCAGCAAGGCACTGGGCGTTTCCAGAGTGCTGGCCTGTGGGAAGAGGAAAAGGGCTTTCGGATTCTAATTAATTCTCTGTGCTGCAGACAGGCAAATGGCTGTCCTGAAATGCCTGGGCTGGTCCTCAAGAGCCCCTAACAAATTGAGGCTTATTTTTAGAACAGACTCAAAAATGCTGCTTCCCATGAAAAGCAGGCATGGCCACAGAATTACTGCAGGCAAAGAAGGGGCCTTTACTGAATCCTTGCTATGTGCTGACACTGATTCCAAGCACTACAAACACTTGGAAGAGAGAACCCAGGACATAAAGGGAGGTTCTGAAGACAGAGCTTTGTCCTGAGGCCATTACCCCATCAACCACTTATTCACTCATTCAAAGTAAAAATGTTTGGCATAGAGACAGATCAGGATTCAAATCTCAGCTCCACACTTACCAGTTGTGTGACCTTGGACTTTCAAGTCTCTGTGCCTCAGTTTATCATCTGAAAAGTGGAAATAATAATAGTACTTATCTCATACAGTGGCTGTGAGGATTAAATAAACTAACAGGTGAAAGAGCTTAGTTCCAGGCCTGGCATCTGGTTCATGCCAACATATGGTGGCTGCTGTACTTGCATGTCCTCCCAGTAAGACCTTTAATGTCCAGGCCTCTGGGCTGGAAGGAGTGCTAACTAATAGTCCTGCCCTCAAGAAGCTCAGTTGGTAAAAGACTGAGATAGATTTTCACAAACAGGCAAGAAAAGGTGTCTACTGGGTATTGTGAAATGACAAGAGTAAGTTGCAGAATTATAGGTGTAGTAGGATCCTATGGTTATCACTTATATGCTTAGTATATGCATAAAAATATGGAAAATATAGAAAGCTAAATAGGAGGCTTTCACCCTTTTTTCTGAGTTTTTGATTTGCTTGTCTGTGTGTATATGTATATGTGTGTGTGTGTGTGTGTGTGTGTGTGTGTGTGTTCATATAGCAGGAACTTTCAAAAAAGACTATTTTAGATGCTAAGAGGGAAGAAAGGGGGTGAAAATACAGCTACAAGACAAATCAGCAGTGGGCATCTGAAACAACTGTGCGTATTGCCATAGAAAATTACACAGATCACATCTCATTCATGGCATTCCAGGGAAAGCCCCTGCCCAGACAGTTCTGACTATCTACCCCCTCCCCAGCCCCTAGCTGTCCTTGAACTTTCAATGCTATAGCCAAAAGCAAGACTCCTAACAGAACTCCCAGGAACCATGGCAAAGCCAGTAAGAGATAAGTTTAAGCAAGAATTTTTTTTGCTCCCTGACCTTTGCCCCTCCTTCACCTCCCAAAGAATAACAATATGCCAGCATCTTGTGCCTAATATGCCTAAATTTGCACTTTCATTTTTCTCATTACATCTTTCTGCAATTTAAATATTTTACAAGAAGGATCTATTACTTAGTAATCAGAAAAAAAGGTAGTAAAGATATGCATTTAAAAAAGAAAGCTAACCAAGCTGGAGTTGGTTCACTTTTGTTGGTTTACAAACAATAGATCATGGGAATCATAGAAAGTGAGAGTGGTAAGGGATAAAATCACCCTGTATTTCTCCTACCATCCCCCAAATGGCATGATTTTAAGTCCCCTCACATTTCAGGCCACTGGCCAACACATATATGTCATTTATTCCTTCAGCACTTATGGATCCTTTACTATAAATCAAGCATATATTGGGCACTCTATAGATACTATGTCATATACGTGCTGGGGATCATTATTCCTGTCTTGCAGATTAGAGAAACAAGGCTCAAGGAGATAAAGTAACTTGCCCCCAAAGTCTCACATCTAGTGGAATCTAAACCAAGACCTTCACAACATCAAAGCTCAATTGAAGGATGTGGATTGAATTCCAAAACCAGTCAGCTATGCACTCAGGCAGCATGATGGCCTGGGTGGCCTGGAGCAAGTCATTGACCTCTTCTCAGCAGTACTTTCCTCATCTCTGCAGGCGTAAGGGCATACATGTATATTTTATGTAAGTTAAGCGCTTTGTACATTTTAACATAATACAAAGAGAAGTCATTTAAGTCAGCTCTTCTGGGGCTGAGTCCCACTCATCTTTGGATCTCTTGGTATATTCTCTATTCGTGTGTATCCCCATTAACATGTATCCCCCATTCATGCTTATTGCCCATTAATGCGTTTAGGACAGTCTTCTTTGCACTAACTCACATTATTCCCTGCAAGAGCCTGGGACCGCCTCAAGACAGAAATGATGCTTATTCATTCCTGATCCCCGTCTGCTCCAATGCAGCATCAGCCATGCATCCATCCATTCCCTCACTCTTTTATTTATTTCATAACAAATGGCTGAGAGCCAAACATGTGCCAGGCACTGTACCGACTCTAAGAGAGCAAAGGTCCCCACATCCTTGGAGCTTATGATTGATTGGTGGGGTGGAGAGACTAGACAACATTAGACACAATTACTTACTTCATAGCAATTGCATTAAGTGCCACAAAGTATCAGGCCAACTGCTATGGGGGCTTCCAGAGTGTGGAGTGGGGCTCTCACTTAATCCAGGACACAGGGAAGACTTCCTAGAGGAGATGGACTTGAGGCACAGAGAGGTTAAGAAGTTTGCTCATGGCCATACAAGTGCTAAGTGGAAAAGCTGGGATTTTAACCTGTCATGCCTGCTTTAGTCCACAGCCCCAGCTCCGTCTACTACACAACCCTCACCTCCTGTTATCTCCTCCATCTTAGTCTCCCCTGGCTCTTAGTGATGAGAAGGAAGTAAGGTCTTACACTGAATGCTCAAAAGTAATGTTTTTCCCAGCTGTGGGGCACAGGGACCCTTTTGAAAATCTGGTGACTTCTGTGACACCTCTCCCAGAAATTACTTGTATACAAACAGCTCCACAAAATCTTGCCTACAATTTTATGGGACTCATAGGCATCCTGAGGTCTAGCTTTAGAATTCACACCATGGACCATATAGTGAGATTCTCAGAACATCAGAGACACCAGGGCTCCATGGGGAGCTCATATCCCCAACCCCCGGGATGCTATAGAAATATGTTCAAGATCCAAAAGAAAGATCCAGGGGGGAAGCCGGGATGGCTCAGTGGGTTAAGCGCTCACTGTGCAGCGCCGGGGACCAGGGATCGAATCCCGACCCCGGCCCGTGCGGACCCATGTGCTGAACTGGGAGCTCCCCTAGTTCAGTTCTCTCTCTGTCTCTGTCTCTGTATCTCTCTCTCTCTCTCTCTCTCTCTCTGTCTCTGTCAAAAATCAATAAAAATAAATAAATAAATATTAAAAAAAAAAAAAAGAAAGATCCAGGGATCCCTAACAGCAGGGCCTTGCAGAGATATTCTCAAGATGCTATAGACAGTAGAGAAACCTCAGGTCCCCTTACAGCCAGAGAGTCCCCACAGAGAAACCGCTGGGCCTTGGAAAGTTGTGGTTCTTAACCCATTTGGGGTCACTGACATCTTTGAAATGTTGAAGAAAACTGCAACACCCAACATATTACACACAGAATCAAGGGGTTCAAGGGCCTCTGGGAGGCCATTAGTAGCTCCCAGATTCAGATGTCCTGCTCTTGAGTTTCCACAAGAGCATACCCGCCCCCCTCCCCCCCATGAACCCAGACCAGGACCACAGACACAAGGCACCAACTTGAGTGAAAACAGACCACGGGTCGAATCTCGGCCCGGCCGTTCTCTAGCCCACGACCTTGGCCCACTCACCTATAGCCCTCAGGCCTCAGCGTCTCACTGCCCGGCCCAGCCCCAGCGGCGTGGGGTCTGTGCTGGGTGGGCTACGGCGCCTGCAGGACGCAGCCTCCCCCCTCCGGCCGCCCAGCGCCGGGGCTGCGGCACGTCTGGGACATAGTAGTGGGCAGGCCGCACCAGGAGCGAGGCGGGCGGCGCGCTTGCCGCAGTGACAGCTCCGCGCCGCCGCGGGCCGGGGAAGCGGGGGGCCGGGCGCTCTCGGCCTTTCCCGCCCACCCGGCAGGGCGTTCCCGCCAGCCGGCTTCCTGCAGTGCAGGGCAGGGGAGGAGGGGCGGCGCGGAGGGGCCGCGGGGCCTGGCAGGCCCGGTTCCTGGCTTTCTCTCCGCGTTTCCTGAGCAGGACCGGCCGGGGGATGGGACCCAGAACAAACCTCCTTCCCCGGGAGCGCAGCCAGGAAATCGCGTCCTTGTAAACTCCGGCTCCTCCTCGGTGCCTGAAAGATGCTGATTTGCGGTCCATAACCTTTTAGACCTAACAGCCGGGTATGATGCGCCCCACGAACCCTATAAGGAAGCTGAGAGACGAAATGGCAGACCCCAGGCCCCACAACTCAGCAGGATTCCAAACCCATGTGTGAGTTGATGAAGTCCATTCTACCGATGAGAACTGAGGCTTTAAAAAAAATGGAGTTACTTATCCAAGACCATCATTAACATATCACCACTAATAAAATCAAGTGCTTACTACATGTCAGGTACTGTGTGCTACAAGTACTCTAAAACTATTTCATTATTGAGTCCTCAGAATCTATGAAGATAACTATTGTATCTATTTTAGAAATGAGGGAACTGAGAACCAGAGAGGCCAAGTGGCTTCTCTAATGTCACACAGCTACAAAGCAACAGAGCTAGGATTTAAAAAAATTTTTTATTGTGAACTTTATTAGGGTGACATTGGCTGGTAAAAATTACATAGGTTCCAGGTGTACAATTGTCCACTACATCATCTATGTGTTGCATTGTGTGCTCACCACCCAGTCAGTTCTCCTTCCATCACGTGGATTTGATGCCCTCTGCCTCCTTCCCCACCTCTACCTCCTTACCCTCAGGTAACCCCTAAATTACTGACTGTGATCATGAGTTTTTGTTGCTTTTTTACTTGCAGTTTTATGTTCCACATATAAGTGAAGTCATATGGTTCTTGATTTTTTTCTGAACAGAGCCAGGAATTAAACCCCAGTCTCGTGTTCCCAGAGCTCAGACCATTCCACTGCCCTGCTTCCCAGGCATCCTGCTTCCGCTCATTACAGTTGAGTAACCAGCACCTTGTGTCATTTGTTTCTGGGTCCCCCAAACCTCACCTGGAATGTGGCACAAAATTGGTGCGCAGAAATGACTATGGAGCTTAGCACAGACGCTCAAAGTGAGAAGCACTGGTGGGAGGCATCTAGCTTGACTCCTAGAACCTTCAGCCAAATGAAAATTTAGCCTCTTCTTATCACTATAAACTTTCTCTTTCCCATAACAGCCCATTCTCCTGTTGGACAAATGTTTTGGTCTAATAAGTGAATATTCATTTTGCTTATGGTTCCTTGTAAACAAAGGAAGACCATTTCCCTCCGCGTGGCCACAATATATGTTGCATGGTATTCTTAGCTATTTCATAAAGATAGATGGCTCAATGACTTTCAGTTCCTTGTGAACTGGAACAAGGTCAGCTGTTCACCAAAGAGATTCCTTTTCCACGTGTAAAGTTGTTTCAGAGAAAAGCAGTTCAGACTACATTTTCTAGCACCCCTTGCAATTACGAATGTGACTAGTCTTCACCAATAGGCTATGGGCAGAAACAACGTGTGCCGTATCCAGGCCAAATCCACGTTAAGAAGTATGTTTGCTTTCTCAAACCTTTCTCCCATCTGCCAACTGGATGCCAACACCCGGGGACCTTGGAAACCACATGTTGACTGTGGCAGAGCCTTGGTCAGCCTGGGGCTCACTCAGTTGCTTGACCGAGTGGGGCGCACATTGAACTCGACTCTATTGAACTTAGGTTAGGCATTGAGATTTCAGACTCTCTCTATTATAGCACTTAGCATAACTAACTCTGCAACTAACTTGGGTTCATTGTTTTATCTTCTACATCACAGAGCATGGTGTTGATCACTCAGGAGATGCTGAATAGACAGCCATCTAGCAACAACTGTGTCCAGCTGGCTCCGCTGGTTAAAAACAGCCTCTGTTCATCTCATTGATGCATTTGGTACTGCCTATTCCAAAAAGGTTTTTGAGGTGGTTTCCATTGCAGCCTCAAGACTATTTGATAGATAATTAAAGAGCAAGAATCAAGGACTAATGAAAGCCTGGACTAAGGGCCAGTAGAGAAGGAGAGAAGAAAGATGAAAAATTGACTAATTATAGCAGAAATGCTAGGCTAAGTTTTTTAAGGATAGCAACTATGACAGAGCAAAAAAAACCCATGACTCTGAGTTTCCTGGCAGTCAAAGCAAAGAGGGAAACAGGATGAGGTACAAATTATATGGGAAGTAGTAAATATGTGATTAAACACAGACCCTGGAGCTAGACTGTGTGTGTGTGTGTGTGTGTGTGTGTGTGTGTGTGTAAGATTTATTTTATTGTCTTGACAGAGACAGGGAAAAGGGGGAGGTTCCAGAGCAGTCCTCATAGTTGTACATCATCAGTTTTCAACATGGTTTCATTTCACATAGGCGGGCAGAGGCCATGCAGGGCGGAAACTAAACTGGGGGGCCTCCCACATGGGAGGCACACCCCCTTGAGCCAGGGGCCAAACCCGGGGGAAGGGTAGGTGGGGAGAACCAAACTGGGAAACTCCCTCATGGGAGGCACACCAGTTCAGCATATGGGTCTGCATGGGCCAGGGCCGGGATTCGATTCTCGGTCCCTGGGGCTGCAAAGCCAGCACTTAACTCGCTGAGCCATCCCGGCCTCCCCAACTGTGTATTTTTGAAGCCCAACTTTACCACTTGCTAGTCATGTGACATTAGGCAGTTATTTAACTTCTCTGTGCTTCTGTTTCTTCATCTGAAAAATGGGGATAATATACTAAAACCCCCTTTTTCAGGTCATTGGGAGGATAACATGAGTCAAGACATATTCAGTTCTTATAACAGGCCTGTCACTTGATAAATTCTGTATAAGTATTAGCTATTAGCTAGTCTGACTGGAAGAATCAGGTCAGTGATTGGGGAAAGAAAATTTTTTCCTTGCACTAAACTCTCAGAGGAATGTATTACATAAGAGGCCCCCAACTAATACAATGGATTGTGCTTCAACCAGAGTTTTATGACAACTGCTGGGCCCATGTCACATGGTTATTTCTCTTATTGGCTTTTGGACCAGATAAGGCTTAGCTTCCTACTTACTGAGGACTTCTGGAGGCAAGTCGCTGGGGTAACCTAAGGCCCCATGTACCTTTCTGCTGACTGTCCACAGGGCAGGTAAGTGTCATGGCGTGGAACAAAGGAGTTGGTGTTAGACTTAGGTACATTTGTTAACCTCTTCTATTATAGTTTCTTCATCCATACAGTAGAGACAATAACAAACAGTAGCTACCTAAGAGAGTCGTCATAAAGATTACATAAAAGAATACATATAAAACATTTTCCACATGGGAAAGCCGGGATGGCTCAGTGAGTTAAGCGCTCACTTTGCATCCGCAGGGTACCGGAATCGAATCCCAACCCCGGCCCATGTGGACCCTTATGCTAAATGGGGCATGCTTCCCTTGTGGCACACCCCCCCCAGTTCGGTTCCACCCAGGACGTGCCTCCCACGCTGAAGACCCCCAGCTTGGTTCCCGCCCTGTGTGGCCCCATGTCCACCTGTGTGGAATGATACTATGTCAAAAACTGATGACGTACAACTATGGAGACTGCTCTGCACCTTCCCCCTTCTCTCTGTCTGTCTGTCTGTCTGTCAAACAAAAAAAAATCTTAAAAAAACCAAAAAATAAAAACACTTTCCACAATATCTAGTACTATAGAAAGACTGCAGTTCACAAACACCCACAAAATAAGGAAGAAACCTACAAAATAAAACAGAATCTCACCTGAGAACAGGGGAGTAAGGAGAGTGATTTTAAATGCTTCAAAAAGTAGAAGAGAAGTGGTACATTTCCCCCCAGAAGGTGACCCTGGGCTGACCATGAATCATCATTTCTTTGCTTCTGGCTGGAACTTTCCTGGCCTCATTCAGTATGATGTGCAGCCTCGGTGGGCCCATGTTTTTGAGCCACACCAGTCTGAAGGGGTGCCACAGAGCAAGAATGGCCACAGTGCCATGGCAACAGACTATCTTTGAAGGGGAGTTGAGAACCAGAAGATTCCACATGTTGGGTAGAAAGCATTGGGCTTTATGTATATTACCAGTCTAGCTCCACCAACAGCTTCAAGGGGTGAGCGCTAGTCATAATCACATTATACAGTTGAGGAAACTGAGGATCAGAAAAACACAGCAGGGGAAAGCCGGGACGGCTCAGCGGGTTGAGCGCTCGCTTTGAGGCCATGAGGACCGAGGATCGAATCCCGGCTCCGGCCCAGGCAGGACCCACGTGCTGAACTGGGGAGTTCCCACAGTTCGGTTCTCTAACTGTCTCTGTCTCTGTCTCTCTCTCTATCTGTCAAAAAGTAAAATAGAAATAACTATGCAC
>PVKE010027210.1:0-21759 GCA_004027555.1 Craseonycteris thonglongyai | reverse complement strand
GGCCCGTGCGGACCCATGTGCTGAACTGGGAGCTCCCCCAGTTCAGTTCTCTCTGTCTCTCTCTCTCTCTCTGACAAAATAAATAAATAAATAATAAAATATATTTAAAAAAAAAGGTTTTGTGACCCAGCAGAGTGGAGATAACAAGTAGCTAGCTGGCCATGACCTGGGAGTCTTTAAAAGTTGTCATTGGTTTAGGCAGGTGAACATCAGTGTACACATATTCACACAAATGATGCTAATCACATAGCGGCTCATTTACACTGCTTCCTGCTCTGGCAAAATGGAGATATTCCTAATAATATATCACAGGGCAATTCTGAGGATTAAATGAATGAAATCAGGCCAAGCTCCCAAGGGCGGCATGCATGTTGGCTATGCTTTTATACACGGAGACACAAACCCAGGGTAACAGGAAGAATGGAGATACTAGAAGTTGTCTATTAATGTACAGTAATTATGTATATATGCTTATGGAATAAAAAAATTGTTTTCCAACAACCAATGTCACCCCCAATAAATTAACAATTAATAAGATACCTGCACATAATAAAAAATAAAATGCAACATCTGCAATATATGTTCCTTTATAAGAGACCAAAAGAGAGCCAGGTAGGTGAAATAAGTGGAGAGGTTGAGGAGAACAAGAAGCCAGTGATTATCCTCAGAACAGGTGATAGACAAGTAATCCCAGGGGTCTTGCTTGGCATTGAGGACAGACACCTGGACCAGGTAGGTGAGCATCCCAAGGTGACCTCCAAACTCACCTGTGGCAATTCCATCAAATAGGGACAAGACTCGAATGGGTCGCCTTCGGGCTGCAGGAACTGCAGGGTATAACTTGGGGGCTTCCTGCCAGGTTTAAGGTCATAGAGATTGTGTAAGTCATGAAGGTCAAGGCACAGAGAGAAGACTCAACCTCTGGGGGAAGGGCAGGCTGACTTTCCTCTGAGGGACTCAAACTCTGAGTTCTGCCATTTCTCTGCTGGGACCACCTCAGCTTGCCATTTTTTTTACCCTCAGACATGGAACACAGCACAGATGCATACACACAAAAAGACATGTCACCCTACACAGGAATGACCTGGGCCTCCCTCACAGATCTCTAGAATGGAGCCCAGAAAAATCCACTCCCACTAAAATGTAAGAGTAAGTTCCCATCCCTCTTCTGTTCTGCTGACTCAGAAGACTTGGTTAGATCTACAACCAGGTCTTCATCGGGCCCTTGAAAATCCGTAAGAAGCCAAGAAGGAGAAGACAACTGGAGACACAGGGGACATGTCAGTCAGTGGGTCTCTCAAATCTAAAGCACTCAGTCACTTGTTTGTATAATGGATCTAAGATGCCAAGAAACTTCTAGAGCATTCGACTCGATGCTCTAGGGTGGGTGGTGGACAGAGGAGCAAGTGTCTTACATATTCAAGCCCCGTGTCACTGGTGAAGAAAGCCTGCAGGCGCATGTTCCAGTCCTTACGTCGCCGCAGGACACCATGGCAGCGCTGCTGGAGACACATGTAGCAGCTCCAGGGCTCCTGTAGCTTGGCATCTGCTGCCGTGCCCGTGCCCACCAGCACCTCCAGGCATTCCACACAGAAGCACCTGCACCAGAGAAAGGACACTGAGTCATCGAGCGCGCTCCTGAGTGCCCCCTCTTCCCCAGGGAGATGGCAACACACTGCCTAAAGCCTTCTCAGGGTCCCAGGGGTTCCTCTCCACAGGCTGGAAAGGCCCTGGTGTGATTTGGGTTACACTAGCGTCTTCCTCAATTCTTGTGCACACTCAGTCCACAGGCTCTTCGCAGAAAAGCCCTCCACCCCCAAGAAGTGGCCGATTTCCAGGGAGCCTTCCCCAACCCACTATCCAATCTCAGACAGTCGTGTCTTAAGCCCATGCCTACATCCCTGTTCTCCCTCAAGGACATGAGAACCATGATCCCTGCAGAGTGCTGACTCTGTACCCTGTCCCGGTGCCTGAAATTCCTTGGACTGTAGGAATCACAGGCATGACTGGGAAGACTCAAGGGCCCAGATGGGTCTCAGCGGGGACCTGGTGCTCACCGGCAGCAGCTCGTGTTGCTGCAGAGGAGCAGCTCACGGCCCTCACAGCACACGGTGCAGTATGACTGATAGCCATCGTCATCATACATGTAGAACAGCTCAAGGAACCGGTCCTGGCGGCCAGAGAGAAACACCCGTGAAATCTGAGACCGGGGACCACTGGGCCCCACTTGCTCACTAGCTGAGGCCCTAGGATGCAGCCACAGAACAGATCACCAGGGGCTTGGTGTTCTTTACAGGGACAACTGGCCGGGTCTGCATGCCACTGGCAGATGGCCTCCTCTGTGGCAATACCTGCCCTCAGAGTGAAGGGTGAGACACTTGGGGCCAGGGAGGGTTTCATTAGAACCTTCCCTAATGCCCCTGGGAAGTACAGGCAAGCTGTGGTAGGAAGGAACAGGAAAGTCCAAAGTGGGGGTAGACAGGACTTACCCGGCACGTCTGGCAGAGCCCACCTTCAAACAGAGGGTGGAAGGACACAGGGTTTTTCCTACCACAGGACAAACAGCTGTCTGTAAGGAAGACATGGACATAGCTTGTGGCAATTACGGCTCCAACACCAGCACTGAAGCCCTGGGTCTCATGTTTCTTGAACATTTACTCCATTATACAATTCATACACACACACACGCACACACGCACACATATATATATTCTATATACCAAGGACTCATTATGCTTTATTCCTTTCAACAATGCTTCCAAGTTATTGTCGGATAAAGGCTAGCACAACAGCTACAAGCAGGTCCCACAAGACAGGCAAAGTAGGAAGACATGGGGCACAATAGTGAGCAGGGGTCCCTCCCACACAGGACTGGCTTGGAGGGCCTGATATAAAAAGCTTTGAGACCCTTCAAAGACTAGGACTTTGAGGAATTCATGGTGACACCCATTTGCTTATTGTCACATCGTGAAAGGTCTTGACCATACTATACACAGCCATGGCTGCAAAATTTCAGAACCTAGGTCTATTAGCTATTAGGTTATACCCTGATTTACAGTCAGATCATTGGGTTAGGACTGAGTCACACCACTGACCAAGGGGGCAGGGCCTTTAAAATGCCATCCCCAGCCAGGAAGCAGACAGATGGGTGAAAGAGTATTAGGGGATGGGAGGATTATGGGTCCAAGTTCCCAAAATCATCAGGGACTGCTTTCTGCCGTTCTCCGGGCCTGGAGCTGCATCATGTCCCTGTCCAGTACTGCAGTAGCACCTGCTCTCCTATCCATCACTTATTTATTAACTATTCCATAAGTATTTGTTGACTGATGGACATCAGGTTGAGGAAGCAAGGGAGTCAGTCCTTCCTCACACATTCTAAATTCCATTAGATACCGTATTTTCCGGCGTATAAGACGACCGGGCGTATAAGACGACCCCCTAATTTTACAGTTAAAACATAGGTTTAGGCCTATATTCGCTGTATAAGACTACAGCCTCAGAAGTGGGAGGTAGTCTTATATAGCGAATATAGGCCTAAACCTATGTTTTAACTGTCAAATGAGGGGGTCGTCTTATACGCCTGGTCGTCTTATATGCCGGAAAATACAGTACGTTCTGGGCAGAAATTGGATTCCATTGGCAATTCCCAGCCGGAGCAAGTGGACCAGAGTTAGCTAGAAAGAGTGACAATGGTGAAGTGTTCTTTTATCTCAAAGACAGTTCCAGTGCTTGTTGGGAAGGCTCATGATCCCATAGATCATAGTTCCAGGTTTTGGGGTCCCCTGGCCAAAGGGCCCTAGCTTCTACTTTGCCCCTACCCCTCCCTCTCTGCCCACTTAGATTAGGAGCATAATCTGTCCTGATAAAAATCAGGTAACTCTATAAAATGGAACTATGATGATGTCTACACCTCCACTCAAAGTCAAAGCATAGAGCTCTGGGTTAAACCCCGGCGCAATGGACAAGCAGTGAAGCCCTGGAGAACTACCCAGGACAGAAAGTGAAGACTGCAAGGGAGAGAGCATTACCTTCCAGACTACACTTGTTGTTGGTAACATCCAAAGCCATTTGCTCTGTTGAGAAAAGAGAAGTTGTGAGATAGGGGTAAGGAGCTTCCTACTAACCAATTAAGGCATACCCCCCTTTTCCTAGTGGTCCTCACTTTCTGCCCTCTCCAGATAACAAGTGATTAGTGGTCCCGGCCTCCAATACCCCAACAATCACCTCGACTCTGGTCCTCCTCTCCTCGGTCTTTGCCATTATTATAGCAATTTGTCTTGAGGCGCTTGGGTGGGGGGCAGTAATCGGTGGAGGTGGCTGAGTC
Source organism: Craseonycteris thonglongyai (assembly GCA_004027555.1). Lineage (NCBI taxonomy): Eukaryota > Metazoa > Chordata > Mammalia > Chiroptera > Craseonycteridae > Craseonycteris > Craseonycteris thonglongyai. Next base: position 17,435 of record PVKE010027210.1, on the reverse strand, counting down.
GTCAGCTGTGCGTCTTCGAGTCTTACGCTCTGTGAAACGGAAGGAGATAGCAGCCTTGACTAAGTAAGAGTTGGTTCAGGAAGAACATGGGCTTGGGACAGGACTATGCTACCCCTGCCTGGGTGCCAGCTGCGTGTGGGTCATGATGTGGGTCACACTGGGGGTTATATAGCCCCACTAAGGGACACAATTCAAAACTCCTCACATTTCTCATACATAAGGTTCTTACAGCTTTGGGGTTTTAGACCCAGAACAAAAAACATTAGACTAAGGTTAATCCACAGCTGAAACCTTGAAACATCCATCAATGATGCCAAACACAGTAGCTGTGAGTCACATGTAGCAACTGAGCCCTTGAAATGTGACTTGCGTGACTAAGGAACTGCATTTTCACATTCAATTTTAATATAAATTTTAAAATTGCTAATTGATCCAATTAACTACTTTATTTGAAACTTGGTAAAGTGAAAATTTGGGTGTTACACTATTGTGAAAATATAGATCAAGTATTTCCAATGAAAATTTAGCATCCTAATTTGAGATATTGTAAGACACATAAAATGAGATTTTAAAACAGTATTAAAAAGAAATGTAAAATGTCTTAATTTTTATACTGACTGTTAGACATACTTAAATGTTAGAAATATTGGATTAAATGAGTGATTAACATTAATTGCACCTGTTTATTTTATTCTTTTCAATGTGGCTACTAGAAAACTTTTAAATTATATTATGTGGCAATTAATTATTACTTCTATAAATTTCACTTGTATTTTTAGTCCATCTGCACAGTATAATCTACAAGGGACCTGGTTAAATTTGATTCTGCCCCTAGGAAAGAAATTATGCAGCCGTTAAAAATCATGAGGACGCTTTAGTGACAAATGACATTTGACAGTGCTTATATGATTTGATACTGAGAAATAAAGGAAAAGCAGGAATCCAACCCGTGTACAGAAAAAGTTGAAAAGCTGTGCACACCCAACAAGGTTAACCTGGATGGAGGGCTTGTGAGGACTGAGAATGAAGGAGTGGGTGAGAGAGAGTTCAGGTTGAGAATCCTTTTCCAGTGACCGCTGTCTATGCAGAAAAATTGAAAGAAAGTGCAGAGAAAATTGTGCATAGTCAAAAGATGGGAAGGGAATACCGTATTTCCTTGATTCTAAGTTCACACTGCCTGCACGATGCACCTTCGACTTATTAATCACTTTTTTGGGGGGTGAGGGAAAACAAAACAGAAAACACTATGTTAAATGTACAAATTAGAAGACACATCCTGGATTTCAGGCATCCCACACTTCCAGAAAGTGACAATGTGAAACTACACATATCTTATAATGGAGGAAATATGGAGATGCCTCTTTCTGAATGAAGGCAAGTTACAGTTTTTGAATTTTTGTTTTAAAGCACTTTCCAACTTTTCTCCAATGAAAAGAGCTTAATTATTGTTTTCTTTTGAAAGAAAAGGTGCTAGTGAAGATTCCATCTTGATTTCCACCTTATTCAAATTTTTAGAACAGAATCCATCCCAAATTACATGTACTTGACCTTATCAGGAAAGTGGCCAGGGAAGCTAGAAAAGGCTGGGCTGTTTGTTTCCCCATAGCCCCCGGGGTTCACAGGGTGAAAAAGTGGGTCTCTAGAACTGACTGTATCTCCCAAGGGTGCTCCCACAAGCAGTGGCAATGGGTACTGCCCCAGGGACCCATTCCCACCTGGTTGGTTGCTGCTAGGTTTGAGGCCCTCGACCCCCGTGGGCTTGAAGCCCCCATGGGCCCACTCCAACATGGGCTTCAGCTGGTCCTCCAACGAGTCTCCGGGGCTGGTGGAGAAGGTCTTGCCAGCCCGCACCCTGGCTTTCTGGTGAGAGATAAAAGCCAGTCTGTGATGAACAGGAGGGGCCAGGCCACACCCAGGGATTCCCCCCATCTGGGGCCCACATTCCCCTTCACACTGGGCCCTTTCAGAGCCAGGCAGCTGCCCTGGGCTGTGGTATCTGACAGTGGGGAGGAGGAGCCTGGCACAAGACAGGCAGGAGGCCATCAGGGAAGAGTGAAGTCTTTCAATGAAGGCACCAAAAAATGACCTCTTCCCCATAGAGAACTTGAGTGTTCAGCTCCCCCTCAAACGGCAGAGGATCAGAATTAGCTCTGCCACTTTTAGATCTAGAAGAAGTATCACCTCTGTAAAAGCTCCAGATTTCTTGTTTAATTTCCCTAATGAAGATGGGGAGGTGTCAAGTGTTAAGTTCTATTTCAGAAGCACCAGGAGGATTTATATATCTCATTAAGCACAACGGCTGGCTCATAAATGCTGGACAATGGCCACTAATCTTTTCAGCTTCAAGTCAAGGCAGAGGGAAGGACAGAGCCTGATGGATCCCAGACAAGGGGAGAAGTCAGCTGCTGCCCATTCTTGGACCTGAACCATACCACTTAAAGGAAGGAGGCTTTGGGAGAGTTCTGGAAAAATCATAATTCACTAATGTGAATATTATCCCCCACTTCCCAGTGTTCTTCCTTCCTCAGTCACCAATACTGACAGCCAGCCAACAGGTAGAAGCTCAGGTAGTACTAGAAGTCATAAGGAAGTCTCAAATTCCTTCTTTCTCTTCCCAATAGGCCATCAGACCAACATGTTTGCATTCACCTCCTGCCTGGTCACCCTGTCCCCTCTAAGCCATCCTTGGCCACACTGTGGCCTGAGCTGGCTTTCTGTATATCCCTTGCCTTAACCCTGCTCTCAGGGCCAGGGCCTGACCACCCACCACCGTGTTACCTCCAGGGCATGGTACATGGCCTTCCTGTAAGAGACAAGCTTAGTGAAAGTCGCCAGGTTAAAGTGCTGGCTAAACAGCCCCAAGGCCACCAGCTTATCTGCAGAGACCTAAAAGAGAAAAACATCATCAGCTTCCACATGGGATGCCCTGTATTTTTCACAGGGTTCTTCCTGGATATCAAAGTTCACAGCTTCAAAGAAAGGTGGGGAAAAGAAGGAGAAAATAGAAATGGTACATAAACTACTGATGTACTGTATAGCCAGAAGCCATGGTAGATGACAGATCCAGTGTGATCAAGTATGCTGTTCCATATGGATTCAATTAGATGCACCCTGTGTTTCTATATATTTTAAGAGCAAATGACCCACATGGTCACTGGTGTGGGTTACTACTTGTAATTGGCTGTGGATGCTCCAACATTGGGGGTTTTGTATGTGTTCTTTCCTCCAGCATGAAGGTGACAGAGCTGTGACTACTTTACTATTTAGCCTTTCATTAATTGAGCTAATTTAATGTGTTGTTTAGAGAACAGTGCTTGGCACAGAATAAGCACTTTTTAGTTACTGTGATTTGTAGTCTTCCACTGGGGCTAAAGATCCATAGTCTACAAGTCTCATGTCAAGTTCTAGGCCATGCATAAACTGGGCAGCCTGTGGGAAAAGATGAATTCAGGGTATTCAGGGATACTGATTAGAACTGAAAGACCCACAGAAGCTTCACTTTCCACACAGTAGGTGCTCACACTCACGCTAGCCTCCATTTTGCACCTCTAAGCCTGACCTCCCACAAGGGGGTGTTGTCACCATTGGTGAGAAAAACCTAGGGCTCAACATAGTTGGGCACTGAAATGCAGGTGCTGTTCCCAATGTCAAACTCCTCCAATGCAACCTACAGGCTAAACACCAAACCCCACATTGTAATCCTCTCCCATAATGCCAACAGCCCCACACTTCATCTTATTAACATCAGACCCAGTCTGATACATTTTATGTCTCACTGGGCTACAGCAATGAAGCAATCCACAGTTTTTCATTTCAAAGTCATTGCTCACATCCCTGCAATTAATTAAATGCTTCAGGGAGAGCACAGGCCTGGACATTTATCCTTCTGCTCCCTCTCCTGGCGTACGAGGGCATCAGCATGCAGGGAGACTCCCAAGTGATAATCATTCTTGCATTTGTGAACTTCAATGTGTTCATGGCAAATGGCCCCCAAGGAAGCCCAATTCATGGAAAAAAACAGAACCTCAACTTGAGGCTGAATTCCATAAATGTACTTAATCGTCCTTCATTCCCATATCTGCCTCCAACCTGGCCCAACTTGCTCTGTTGTCCTCACCTAATTGTGGGGGCATGCCAAGGGCTAGACGAACATTTCAAAAGGAGACCATCACAGGAGAAGTACCACCTGTACCATTCTAATCAAAACCTGGAATCATCACAGAATGTACTTTCAAATAGGGTGCAGGAATCAAAACAGCTTAATGCATGTCCAACACTGCTTACCCGAGAGACTCATCAAGAATGATGAAATTAAAATGGCCAACATCAATAATCAAGAAACTCTGAAATAACCAACTCTGCAAAGAAAGTTTTCCTAACTGTCAGCAGGCAACTCCAGACCCATCTGCAGGCCCTGTCATAGGAGCTTCTCCTCCAAAGCTCCCCACCCCCGGGGCTAAATAATTCCAAGTTCTCTAATAAACACCTTTGAGGGCATCTATCTGCCGAAGCAGCTGCTCCTGACCCCTCAGATTCTATACTGGTGACTGCTATAGAGAACTCAAACCAAGAATCCAAGTGGTCAGGGACCCAGAGGAGTTTCCAGCTCTTTGTCTCCTGTTAAGAGTAGACTGAGCTCTGGGTCCCCCAAAAATCTATACGTCTATTTAAGCCAGTTAACAAGGAAAGTTTTTGTCCTTCCTCCTAGACACACAGTCAAACACAGCCTCATCCACCTGGAGGAAACAAGAACAGGCCAGTCTCTTAAAAGGCGACTACAAAAGGGAGGGATGGAAAATGCTGCCGATTTGCAGGCCCACGAGAGGCTAACCTTACGCTGGACTCACCTCGGAGAACTTGCCATCACCAAACCACTGGACCCACCGCATGCCGGGCATGGCCTGGCGCTTGGAGGTGGCCTTCCAAGACACCACAATGGCAGGCCACCAGGAGAAGCCTTTGATCTTTCCCCACACGAGGTCTCCAATTCCAAACTCCTTCCCATCCTGGAAGATAAACCACATGAAGGAATCCCAGTGAGACAAACCACCTACCTGGGCAGAAACATCCTGAACATCCCACTAACCCGCAATGGCAACTGCCTCAGGGTCACACTCAGGGCTTCCTGCAAGTGCCCAAGCAAGGCTCCTCAGGGAAATGAAAAAGGATGTGAAAATAAGGGGCAATGGATGGGTGGGACTGGTTGATCGGTAGGAATGTGGGATTTATATTAGATGTGTAACATTTAAAGCTAGTAATCTAGGAGTAAAAGATATCAACTAAAAACTCACAGAAAATAAGATCAAAGTAAAATAATGACAATCACCTGAATATTCTCATCACAAGCCATTAGATAGGCTATTATAAAGCTTTTAAAATGCTTTAAAACAATGTTGGCCATTTACACATAGACTTGCCATAAAATGTGAGATGCCCATGAAAATAAGCAAGCTACTAAAATATATCTATAGTATCGTATTATAAAATATTAATATATCTGAAGTACCATACATAGAAAAAATGTCTACATATGTACATACTTATGTACTACACATATATGCAACAATACTTGAGTGAAAACAACCTCAACTGGTTAATTATAAACAATAGATGGAATATACAATACAATAGAATAGGTTAGACATGAAAGTGAGATAACTAGTTTCTAACAAGTGAAAAGCCAATCAACAACTGTATGTATACTATGATGAACAGAATCATAAATTACACAAAGTATATGTATTTCTAGGTACAAATATGCAAATGTTCAGAAAATCAGGTGCTTGGGATTTGTCACTGTCAGGGAGATAAGTAGGGTAAATGATCATGTTACACATGAAAAAACTATACTTGGAGACTAGATTCAAATGCTACACTAAAAGTGACAATTGTGGAAGCCGGGATGGGTGAGTGGGTTAAGCGCTCACTTTGCAGTGCTGGGGACCGAGGTTCGAATCCCGGCCCCAGCCCGTGAGGAACCATGTGCTGAACTGGGAATTCCCCCAGTTCAGTTCTCTCTCTCTCTCTCTCTCTCTCTCTCTGTCAAAAGTAAATAAATAAAAATATTAAAAAAATAAAATAAAAGTGACAATTGTGGTAATAATCCCCTGTGGGTAACAGTTTGTCTTTCCCTACAGTCAGTCCTTCCTAGTGGTACCTGATACTCGGTGTCATCTGCATCTCTGCCCTCTGCATCCACCTCCGGGGAGTCCAAGCTCTCCTGCTGGCTGTCCTGCTGGCTGTCCTGCTGGCTGTCCTGCTGGCTGTCCTCCTGGGCCAGGTGGGTGTAAGGGGTGCTGCTGCTCTGGGGCACCACGCTGTCATCTGTGAGGTCGATGGTGAGGTAGAGGTTGTCAGACGGCCACGGTGTGCCTGCAGATGCTGCTGCTCGCCGCCTCAGGGTCTGTGGACAGGACACATCGTTTGAGCCCCAGTAAACCAGGTGGACGATCAGAGATCAGTGGCACCCCCACAACTGCTTCCCAGGCAAGCAGAAAGCGTGAAGGTGTAATATAGGGAGTACAGAGACCACCAAGAATGGTTTTCCAGGACCAAGTCTCTTTCAAGTATTGGGAGAAAAGACACTTCCATCCAAACAGAGACAGAGTCGAGGACAGAGGCATAATAATGAGTGATGACCAAAGGCTCAGAGAGCCAAACTCAGAGAGGGCCGCTGGTTTCCTAAGTGCTTATTTTGTGCCCAACCTTGGAACAGGAGTGTAGAGTTGCTGTAACCCCTGGAGCTGCCTCAAGACAGTCAGTAAAGATACTAGGGAGACAAGATAGCTCTGTAAGTCAGTGGTTCCAAACTCATTTCTGAGGAAGGGAAAGAACCCAGTAATTCTTGCATTCCTGCCACAGTTCCATCCAGGATCAGGCCAGAAGAGAAGTCATCAGGCTTAAGAGAAGGTTACCCAGCACCCAGGAGAGAAAGGAAAGACCAGAAGACCCTGAAAAGGAGAGGAGTGTGAAGAATAGAAGCAGGTTAGGGTTATACACCGGCCACTTTCAGTGGTGCAGTGAGAGGAAGGTCTCCCAATTAGAGATGGTGGGGCAGGGGTCTGAGCATCCGGGGAACCAACCCTGGTAGCTGAGAACTCCACGGGAGACTCGTCCATGTGATTGCGGCCCTGCCGGCCTCGGGAGGAACGGGTGGAACGGGTGGAACGTAGGGAGGGCCTGTGCCTCTCCCAGCTGGAAGCACGGTTGCTACTGCGCGTTCGGACCTGGAAGCAAGAGAGGATAAGCACAGGCCTTCGGTGACTGCAGGCATGGCGTCTTGGGCATGGGGCCAAGAGGTCAGGGCTTGAGAAGTAACCTCAGGTCAACAGATGTGCATGAGGTGATTAAGTGGTGAGGGAGCGGATCTAAAATGATAACTTCCCACCCAGAAATTCCCCAGTTTGTGCAATAAGGGGATAGGTAGTAAGGTGGTCAGCAGGAGTGCCCGATAATCCACAGTAGATCCCACTGCCTGTCACAGCTGAAACTGATACCTGTAAATTGAAACTGAAAAACAAAAATCCAAGTTTACTCTAAACCAAATATTTTTTTTCCATAAATTAAAACAATTGTTGCATTCTTCACGGAGGTACTGGATCCTCAAGATAGATGAGAAACCCTTAGGCTTCTTTCTCAAAATGGCATGAACTTGGGTGTTGCAGACCTGTGTTCAAATCCTACGCATAAGAGTTAATGTTGAACCTTGGGTAAGTTATCAGAATATTCTCTCATCTGTAAGAAAAAAGGGGTAGGGGTTATATACATCATATCCTAGCAGAGTATGATCATAAACTGTACCTGCAATAGTTACCAAGTGTTTGTTAGCTGACTAACAGAAGACTGGGTGACCATGAGCAATAAATGCCTTCCCATTTCCAGATCTCTAACTTTAAGTCACAGAATACACACACAGAAGTGACTCCCATCAGTCACTGGCACTGAGCCACCCCCATGCCAACTCTATTAGCCTGGGGCACTTCCAAGAGTGTTCTAAAAAGAGGTTAAAAACTTTCATGTGAAAGAAAATCTTCACAATGATAGTTCATGAGCCCCTTGCTGTCATTTTTCCTATTTCAAAACATCTGTTCATCTCTCTCTTCGAAGTTTCTCCAGGGAGATCCAAGACATGTTTTTTATACGGGACTATGAGAGGTTGGAGGTGCCTTGGTTCTGGGTTAAAGACTTACAGCTGGGCTTTCAGACCGAGTCCTGGTTTCCCGGAAGAGTTTTGGCATCACTGGAGTGTCAGAGCCATCTCCATCTTCCCCTTCACCATCTCCATCGCCCGTCAGGTCCTTTAGAAAGGAAACACCATAAGCTTCAGGATGTCATTAAGTCATATAAGCAAAATAGTTTACAAATGAACAGTAGATCAGATGAAAAACAATCTTAATATTGAGGCAAGAGACCTAAAAATATTATTTTCAACTCCCTTACTTTGTTCCAAAAGACTGAAATGCAGTATGCATCGTGAAGGCTTCTTCTGTGTCTATACCTTAGACCGAACTGGGTATGCCTAGCAGGGAGATCTGGTCAATTTTCACAATTAACCCTGGGAGAAATTGTAGGCTCAAGGGAGGTGCTTCTTGATACAATGACCAAAGAGAAAAGGCACCAATTCAGTGTCAAGTCATAAAGACCCAAACCTACCGCACACCCTATGCAGCACATCACCCCAAACCCCAAAAAAACCTGAGCACAAAAACTAGAGCACTGGTGAATAGCCTGACATCTGGTCAGAGTGTTAAGAACTTGACTTTTCACTTGCCAACTGGGTGACCTTGAGTCCTTTTCTGTCTCTTTAAAATTGGAACACAGGGCTTCCATTATAGCACAAGATTACAGAGAGAATCAAAGCATGCTTTGCCCAAGGCTGGGCACAAAAGAAATGCTCAGACAGGAGCTTTCATTACTGTTACTGGTAACTATAAGAATAGTGATCCTGGGCCTGATGCAACACACAGTCCACATCATCTGGGTGCCCATTGGTCACCCTCCAGCAGGAGAAGAGAAGATGTATGAGGTCCAGCTTTCACTTAAACCATGACTTTTAGCCATGATTTTATCTCCAATGACTGACACTGGTTCTCTGAAAAAAGTAACCAAATTGATAAAACTCTAGGATGATCAGTAAAAAAACAGAAGATATTAATAATGTCAGGAATTTAAAAAAATGGAAAAACTTAACTTGGAATAAAACTGATCAAGTAGGAACCTTAATAGTGCAGCAATTCTTAATAGATATGTAGTAGTTGCGAAAAAAATTCCCTAAAACAAGCCAAACAAGTTCTTTCCAATGTACCTCAAAATCAGACAGATACATTACAAGAAATAAAATTATACATCCCTTTTATTCATGAATGGATGCTAAAAAATAAATCAAATTTAAATCATACCATGACCAAGTTGGACTGATTCTAGGAACAAAAGAACAGTTTGCTACATTAGAAAATTTATCTGTGTAATAATGAATTGATCATCCAGACTGAGAAAAATCATAATTTCAAAAAATACACAGGAAGCATCTAGTAAAAAGGGTCTTGATTTAGTAAAATAGGTGTTTATGATAAAGAAAAATGTTGGCATATAATGGCAGCAAATGCCCTAAGTGAGATTGTTCAGAGTCCTGTGTGTGCCCAGTAGTATTCAAATTCATCATTCAACAAGTATGTATTGGGCACCAGTTTAGGTGGGCCTCATGTTCCCCATTTAATGAAAGCTAAGAGAAATCCCCTGAATCGTGCAAAAGGGAGAGTAGAGCCCATACCTGAGTGTAACTTAGCAGGCTGGAGACCTCCCTCTTGGACAGTCGTGAGCTTGACCTGCGGCCTGTGGAGGAAGAGAATCAGAGTGTGTTTTGCGGAAGGGACAGCCACTAGGTTGGCCGACAGCCATGTCTTGCTTTGCTGATGGGTGGTCCTCTGTGGCCTCCTCTCTGACCTCTGGCCTGGGATCTCGCTAAACCCACTGGCATCCTCAGGGGTTAACTCCTAGCTGTCAGTAACCACTGCACCTTGACGTATTCATAAGGCAACAGTGCACAGGGCCAGGCACATAGTAGGACCCAAAACAATATACTCAAGGTTCTCATGAGATAAGGCATCAAATTCCTTCCAGAACTATGCTGCCCAATTCAGTGGCCACTAACTACGCCTACATGAACAATCCACTGCCTTGCCACATCAGCCACATTCCAAATGCTCACACATAGCTAGTGGCTATTGTAATGAACAATGCAAACACAGAACACTAACCCTCGCAGAAAGTTCTATTGGACAGCGCAGTTCAAGAAGTTCTCAACAGGAAGGGACAACACAGGGTCTTTCTTTTGAACCAGCTGATTTAGAAAAATCTCAGTGGGGAGGATCCCAGGTGATCTGACCCAAGAACTGCTGAGGGGCAGGGAGGGTGGGAAAGGAAGCAAGCCTCCGCCCCTCTGGCCTGAGTATATTTCTTCCCACACCATCAGGCCCAGTTGTAAGGCATGGCGCAGGGTCCCTTTGCATAAGGGCCAAAATGACTCTAACCTATGCTGGGACTGCCCCCATCGTGAATGGAAAAGGACAAGGGACCATCACTGTGGGGTCACCTCCTCAAGAGTCCCAGCTGAGGTGGGAGGAGAGAGGTCCGGGCCTGACGCAGGGATGAGAATGGGCTTGGCTCTGCCTATACCCCTCTTCCCTTCCTTGGGTGGTGTGGTGGAGGTTGGCAGGGACCAGATCCTCTCCCCACAACCTGCCTGCAGCCTGCTCAGAGGGCAGCTCATGTCCCAGCTATGGGCCACAGTGCCTTCCCCACCCCACCTCCCAACAGGCCCGGCCACCTCTGATCTCCGGGGTGCTGATCGCCTCCAGGACTGGGGGTGAGGGGGCATCCTTGGAGTCAGAAGACTGGTCACTGCAGCCCCCGTTGGTGATGATGGAGTCTTCCCTCCCACTGGCATCCTCCTCTCTGTTGAGTTGTCTGGTGTCTCCCTTCATTGTTTCCTGCAGGAGGGGTCAGAATGGACAGGGTAGCAAGGAATCAAGGGCTCAAGGGAGGCAGCACCCCCCCCCCAACTTCCCACCAATGGCTCTATAGGTCCTCAGGCCAAGAGAAGCTCCAGGACATATTCTCGAGGTGACACACCCCTGCCCAAGAACCCCGCCCAGGCTGCCCCCCATAACCTGCCCCCTCACCAAACTCCGAGGCTCAGGACTTGGTTCCATGTGGCCAGGCGGCCCGAAGGCTCAGATGCCAGCACCCAGGACAGAGGAGGGGGCTGGGCTGTGGTCTGAGGCTCAGGCTGCTCTGTGCAATTAGCCGGCCACTTCAAACAATGCCATTTAGGACCCGCCTGTCCTGGCCTGCCTGCCGCCAGCCTTGGCCCCCTCTGCCCCTGGCCCCCTCTCCCTGCCCAGCCTCTGCAGGGCCTCAGGAAGCCAGTGCATTATTTTCCCTCCTGACCCCTTTGTTTGCTCTCTCCCTTCCCCTCAATCTCCAGGTCCTCTTCCCACAGCCCCCTCCTCCCCCACAGAACAGCTTCTCTCCTCTCCATGGCAGCACAAGCCCCGCCCCACCCCAACCTCAAGGGCCCATTGGTCTGCTGGCCTGTCGCTCACTCCCTTATTCCCTCACCAGCTGGGGCTCAGAGTCCCAAGTTCCCAAGAAGCAAAGGGATGGAAGAGGCACAGGCAAAGGACTGGGGCAGTTCACAAGGGGCATGCTCCCCACCTGCTCCAGCCTCACCCACTCTACGCCTTTGTCTCCCCATTGCTGCCCCTCCTGGTAACTGCATCACTACTAGGCTATTCAGCTAAGACCAGCCTTAGTGAGGTCTTCACCCATGGGTTGAAGGACTGACTGTATAAACTTCAACCTGGCCCACTGCTTATAACATTTGTTAGCTGCAAGAACCTTCGCCTTTCACTTATTCCTAATGTCATTGTGGGGTCATTTTATAGAAAAGAAAAATTGACACACAGACATAGCTAGTGTTCAAGTCCAAAAATCATATCTAAGAGGTGGGCCAAAGCAAAACTAGTGCCTAGGTACAGGGTGAGGCCCCCAGATTCCTATTTCTTAGTTTCCTTCAAACAGCTCCAGAGGTTTTGGTGCCGCAACCCGATGGGCTAGAACTCTGCTTGGGAAAAGCCTACCCTGCAAACGGCTACCAAACTCCTGGAGCCTGTGTTCGGCCTAGGGGACTCACCACACAGTGCCAGATGACCCACATTAGCCTCTCAGGGTACTTTCTAGGACAGACCCAGGCAGATTTTTTCAGAGCAAGGGCTACGTCTCCAAGTGTCGCAGTCCACTAGCTATTTATTATTCAAGCGGTCACCCCCAAATTGCTTGATGGTCCACCAGTGGGTGGCGAGCGACGTCTTGCCCTGCGCCTTGTTCTAGAAGCATCTTCTACACTACAGTGGTGATGCTGACACCAAGCCCACGAGGGGGCGCTGTGAGACTCAGTCTGAAGGGGCCTACAGTGCCCCCAGGTGGACTTCCAATGTCACTGGCAGGGCCCCAATTCCATCCCCCCAGGCGTGGGAGTATGGCAACTAGACCTCTGCTATTGCTGATATGGCCTAAGGCCCAGCACCCTTGGAATCACCTGGGAACTGATTAGAACTGAAGAATCTCAGGAACCTACTAAATTAGGATATTTTCACAAGATCCCTGGGTGATTAATATGCAAGTTAAAGGAAAGGGGTTTTGGTTATTAAATGTATACTGATACATAGCACAGTGTGGTATTTACCTCACAGGGTCCAGGGTATGCAGATTCAGTCCCCGGTCTCTTTTCTCTCAGCACATTAAACAATCTCACCAGCGCCAGGGAAAAGGAGTGCCTGGCCCTGCTACTTCTCAGCCCCTTTCACACGTAAGCCCTGACCTGGAAGTACTACTGACCTGTGGCCAGTGACTGTGAGGCCAAAAAGCAAGAACCTCAGAAAAACTTCTGGAGTGTAGTTCGAAGTAATAATTAATTTCCTGTATTTCATCCCAGGCCAAACCAGTGAACTAAGTAACCTGAGCAGACTGGGAGGAGATGAGAGGCTGGGCCATGAGGTGCAAGACACCAGGAAGGTCCATGGGGAGCAGGACAGACAGTGTTTCCACTCAGCAGCTCGTAGGCCGGATGCTGAATCAAGGGGGAGGACTTCCCTCTCATTGGGGGACCCAGGGCTCCCTCAGACAGCCCCCTTAACTGCATTCATCAACTAGACAGTCCCAGGTGGAGCCTGCAGCCCAGAACCAACAATGATTAACCACCTCGGGCCTTCCCCCAGGGCCTCAGCAGTGTCACCTTGTGTCACCAGCCTGCCTGAGAGACATGTGATCAGAGCACCTTCCCAAAGCCAGATCTCAATATTCAGGAAAACTCTCCTGCCCCTCGAACCAGACTCACGGCCCTGGAGGAAGATTCAGGGAAGAAAATCACCCAGCTATGAGTGTTACCAGCTACCTTGGGTGCCCTGGGGTGAACTGGGCAGGTAAAATACTCTTTCCAGTTGGCTTATTCAATGTTGATTTCATAAAACAATTCCTTCTCTCTAGTTTTCATCACTCTGGTTTTACAATGACATTAACTATCCCGGCTGCCTTACTGTGACAACACGGACCAGCATTCAGCACGTGCATCCATGATTGAAAGATGCCCAGCTCAGTTCCTCTCCCTCATCCACATTCTACAGAGACAAAGCCAGCCTCTCCAGGAATGTACCACTGCTGTCCCCTCAGCCCAGGAGCCCTCCCATCTTCCTACCACATGCCTCCTTATTACTCAGACTTCCAACACATCTCAAAAGCCAGGAAGGCTTCTCTCACAGGCCTCTGCTTCTTGAAGTAACACTTGAGCCCTCCCCAAGTAAATACACAAATCCTCTCACCTGATAATACAGTATTTTTTATTCAGTGTTTACTACTACTGCATGCCAGGCACTCTTCTGTGCTTTACATGCATTAACTCATTTAATCCTTAAATGTGGTACATTCTATCATTCCTGTATTACAGATCAGCAAACTGAGGCACAGATAGGTGAAGCAATATCTATCTGGACTTGATCAATGTGACTTGAAGTACAAGTCCAGAGAAGCTATATAAGAACACACAAGTTTAACTACATACTCTTGGCAACAAGAAGAAATTAGCACTATAGATTGATGTGTAATGGTAGATATAAGTCACCCTCACCTCATCCCAATGTAACTCAGTTTGGCTTCTAGTGATTCAAGGTTGGCACTTCCTAGATAATGTGGCCTCCAACACAAGCCAACTGCTTTACCTAGTGTGATCATTCCAGCCCTGAGGCTAAATTGGCTGGGTAATCTTTCTAAAAGAGGTGGCACCTCTCTATGAGTCTTTTCCAGAGTGGCATAGGACTAGCTTTCCAATTGCGCTTACCACTCTGCTATACTATAAGCTAAAGGTATGCAAACATCTTTTAACCTCCACTCCATCCTGAGGCAGGTTCTGTTATCAATCTGCTCAACAGGCTCAGATAAATGAAGTCACCTAACAAAAGTGGCAGCACCAAGATTCATGCCCAGGCAGTTCAGGGCATGTGCCTTTAACTGTTATGCACAAGACAAGGCTGATGAGAACTATAAAGTTATAACAATGCATCTTCCATCCCAGGGGATACAGGGTTTTTTTGTTTGTTTTTTGGCTAAGGGACATGATACAGCAGCTGAGTGTTTACCTTCACAGGAGGTGGTGATCTAACCTCCTGGTGCAGGGGAAACTCTAACCGTTTCCCAAGGGCTGGGGTCCAACATGTGATTTAGAGATGAGAAGCAGTGTGGGGTGGCCTCACCCTCAAGGTTCTTCCTGCAAGGCCCTAACTCATTAGTGCACGGTGCTTGTGTCTCGACTGAAACAGGTCAGATGTGTCAAATGCAATGTGGCAGACAGAAGGGTGGGTGGCTACCCCCAATTAGACTCAGGGAGGAACTCCCCAGATGCAGCCATAAAGCTGAGAAGTGAGGTCATTCATTTCCTCCAGGCTGGGACCAGAAGAAGAGCTATTTCATAGCACCTTGTAAATGTTAATTGCATTAATTAAACTCATAATGCAGGAAGGGGCATAGAGGGCATGATGGAGAAGGGGGTGGGGGAGGGCACTTGGGCATCCCTGCCCCAACATCAGTCCCCCAGGGCTTAGAGATTCAGTGAAATAAAAGGGAGAGGTTTTGAGATATTTCCATCTTCCCTGTTTAAAAATGCCTTCTCCACAGCCTGTGGAAAGGAAATCTAGACTTCTGAATACTCCACTGGAATGGGACAAATCTTTCTTAGCTACTCCTACTGTCCAAGATTCTAAAAGAACAACTGAGGTGGGGCAATTACTACATCATTTAAAAAATAAAAAAGCTACTCTTTTGATTCCCCCATTTTGCAGATGAGTAAACTAGACCTCAGAGGAAGCAGATAGCAATTAAGTGAATGGAGATTTAGGCCTCATCCAGGAGACAGATCTTCAAGACATCTTAAAAGCAATGTGGTACATATAGTTACAAAAGTTAAGTCCAAGGAGGGACACTTCATCCAGGTTGAGTAGAGAGGTGGGGCAGTGGGGAGGCAGGCACCCACACAGAGGAGACGGTATGTACAAAGCAAGAGGGACAGAAACGAATGGGTCCTGGCTGGTAGTGCACAAGATCCCAGTTCATTGCCTTTGCCTGATAAGGAATTGCTACTCAATTCCAGAAGAGATCGGATTCACAGAAAAGCAAAGGCCCTTGGATGTTTTTCTCAAACCCTCGTTTTATCATCTGTGAAATGAAGTGACCCCAACTATCCCCAAGTAAATGACAAAACACTGAGACGTGGAAATTACACACTCTCATGAGTCATCTTGCCAGACTTCCTATACCTCACACAAAGCAAAGCATCCCTACATCCTCGATGACTCAGAAGGCATTTGTGAATTTCTCAGTGCCTCCAGGTCATGTTTGTGTGTACCACTGTCTTCGTACAATAGAAGCTGGGCCTTGGCATATTTTTCAGAATTATCAAAAGAATTGATTCCAGTAGTGGGTCAAATTAGACAAGTGTAAAAAGTTGGCTATGAGGATGCTCCTTGCAGCATTGCTCAGAATAGCAAAATACTAACACACACCTAGATGTTTGTCAAAGGACTAGGATAAAATTATATACCATTATCTTTCAGATTAATTCTCAGGGGGAAAAAGCTAGGAACATATATAAAGACCTGAAAGATATGGCAACTTAAACTGGAGTGTAGAGTTAAACTTTCTATATAATATCAACAAAATGCTAGAAACCAGCCCCCTTACCGTACAATTTATTTGGAAAACCCTTAGAAGGGTGTGCAAGTGAAGAAGGAAGCCAAGAGTACTCAGAGAATGAGGGGTGGGGCAGCATAAGAAGCAAGATTCTGGGAGCTGCCACACCCACTATTCCTAGGCCAGGTACCCCTTGGCAAAACCAGAGCCAAGAGCCCTCTGTCCTCTCTCAAGGAAGTAAGACAAAGAGAACAATATTCTAAAAAGCCATCACATTACCTCTGCTCCTCATAGTGAGCTGCACCCGTGGTTGCTACAGCCAATGTCTTAAATCCCAACCCATGTATATACTGACACAGTGAAGATATTAAACCTTTAAGATGGCAATCTGACAAAATGATCTAAAATGCCAGTGTCCATACATATATCCTGTTATTCAGGATTCTACTACTAGGAATAGACCCAGTCCAAGCTCTCAAGACCTGTGTGCAAGGATACAGGTCCCATTTGTCACAGCAAACGCTGCAATAAATGACCACCAATAGAATACTACTGGCCAAATTACATGCAGCTAAACTGGGGAATACTACTAAGAGGCCAAGAATAAGGTAACTATTGTTAGATAAAGCCATGTCAAGTGAACAAAAACAAAAGGCCTGTATAATATAATCTTACTTGTTCATTTTTTAGCATATGCTTTGAGCCATGTTCCTCCAGCATTTTTTCTGTAACCAAAAAGTCAGGTCTCTCAGGAAAATAAATTGTGGGGGACTTGACTGCCATATGTCCATGTTACTTCTACAGTCAGAAAGCAGACTCTAAAACACTGGTGTCGAAGAAACCTTTCTTCCTTTGAAAGTGGCCATTCAAAGTTTAGCCAACCTAAAATTATTTGTGTATGGTATAAGGCAGGAATCTCATTTTTCCCTACAAGGCAAGTCAGATACCGACAGTAACTACTATGCCCCAACTCCATCTCTTTTATAAGTTTATCCTATATACAGAGGCTGTTTTTGGGCTCACTGTTCTTTTTGTTATCTATCCCTTGCCACCCCTTTCAATCATCATAGCTTTAAAGTACTATACCGGTAAGTGCTCATGCCTACCAGGGCAAGCCTGCCAACCTTATTGAAAAGTTTTGTCAATTTTCTCTTTTTTTTTTTTTTTTTAAATTTTTTTTTTTTTTTTTTTTTTTTTTT
>PVKE010027209.1:0-21761 GCA_004027555.1 Craseonycteris thonglongyai | reverse complement strand
TTATTTTCTCTTTAATATTTATTATTAGTGACTTGCTGTAGTCTTTTTATCTTTGAGATGAGTAAATAATGTATCTTTAAAAATAAGTTCTTAAAAAATAAGATAGTAAAAGCAGTTTTACTTACAGCTTTGGAGTTTAGTTTGACTTCTGATTCAAGATGTGGATCAAATTTTGTTTCAAACTATTATGTAGGATATACAGTTAACTAATTATTTCTTGTCTTTGTTCTGAACACAGACCATCTTTTAAATAAATTTTCCTCTATAAAATCAAAAAATTATTCTTAGAATTACTAATCTTTAGGATTTTTTGAAATCATAAATAGTCTGTAGTTTAGAGGACAAAATGTACTATATAAATAGAAATAATTTCAATTGGCTATTAAAATTAGTTTCAGTTTAATATGGTATATAATACCATAGTCAATGGTTGTAACTAGGATATTTAAGAGGTAATTGAATGAGTGGTTCTTATGTTTAACAATATCATTGGTAAAGTGACAGAAGTTTAGTTTTTGTACTTAAGTGTGTAAAATATGTATATGTATATACACACTCATATACTTATATCTGTGTTTATCAACGTTAACTATTTACTTAATCCAATCTTAATTTTATAGTGTGTAATATGATTTAATTATTTGCTAGGCTTGTTATTTGTGTGGTATTAGCACCTTCATTTGAATATGATACGAGATTTTCCAGGGTTTTGTTTGTACTAAATGACTGATTAAAGAAATACCTATTTAAATAAGTAGAAAGAAGGGGAGCTAAGATGAAGCACCAAAGTTTCATTTTTCATCAGAATATACTGTTTGCTTCTTAGGCTATTTTTTTTTTTATTTCTTGTGGGGTTTTTTTTGTTTGTTTTTTTGTGGTTTGATAGTCTTTTTTTTTTATTGTTCAATTTATTGGGGTGACATTGGTTGGTAAAAATTACATAAGTTCCAGGTGTAAAATTCTATATTACATTATCTATATATTCCATTGTGTGCTCACTGCCCAGAGTTCTTAGGCTGTATTATCATTTGGAATATATCATGTCCTACCAACTAGCAAGTTTAGTTAAAGTATGGAAATCAGAATGCTTTTTGTTACATCTGAGGTATATGAGTAACATATGATATAGCTATCCATGAATATTTATACATTTTGCAAGAAAGGAAGAATGGATTTTATGTTATAAATACCCTGAGTGCTCTTGAGGTTTCTCTTTCCTCATTTTCTTTGGTATTGTGTTCCTTTGGAGACAGCTGAGGGAAGGATAAACTGGTAGTGAAAGATGTTTTGTAAGTTTTTGGGTGCTGTATTTTTCTACTTTAGCACTTTTTTTCCCCCCTATAAATGTCTGTCTTCTAAGACAGATTTTCCCAAAGTCATATTTTCTGAAATTAGTTCTCATAGTTGAAAGATTTATGGTCTGTAAGTTTGCAGCTGCTCTTTGGTAATTCATAGTGCACATTAGCAAATGGAAGGTCTCAGAGGCAATTTGCTGCAAATAAACTGTTTGGCTTAGTTTACTGTAATTCCCCAAAGTAGCCTGACCACCAGAACTCTGTAATAACATGAGAGTAGCTTGCAAACTCTTTACCGTGAAACACATTGATAACTCTGCTTTACAGTGATATCCAAGCTATCTAAATTTCAGTTAGGATCCTGATCTTTGTTTTCATTTTTTAATTATTCTATGTCTGATTTGCTGTTCTGCTTTTTTGGGGGGATGGGGAGGGTAGTTTTTGTATTACTGTACTTCAGTATTTTTTTATTGCCAAGGTGTGCTACCTTTACTACAAACTTTTTTCTCTTTTTTTTAGAGCTGAATCTATTTATGAAGAAATGAAACAGAAATATGGAACTCAGGGTTGCTATTTACTTAAAATTAATTCTCGAGCATCTAATCAAGCATCAGATGAACAGATACCAGATCCTTGGAGTCAGTATCTCCAGAAAAATAGTATTCAAACCCAGGTATATGTAAAAAACTCAATGAAGTAAACCACAAAAACTGTATTTCAGTTTTATGCCATAATGGTATCACTGTAGAATTTTTTATGTCTTGGTTTAACTAGTAGAATTACCAATATTTATTTTGGAATCTGGCTAGTTTTTATCACATGGGACCTCTTAAGTCAGTGGTTCAAAAGCTGCTTCTAACTAATAATAATCTCTTATGTGTGCTCCTTTCCTATATATAATATCAGTGTTAACTGATCTTTTTCTTAAAAGATGAAAAGTGAATTACACATTAGGAATTGATTATTTAGACATGTAGAGAATAGAATTTTTGGCTTGTACATTTACTTCATTATGAATGCTAACAGTCAATTCTTTATTATCCACATCCTCTGGGGTTGCCTTCCTTCATTTTCAACATGCTCTTCTTATGGCCACCTTTTGGAGCTCATATTTTTTTAGGTGTGTGGGCTTTTCCCCCTGATCTTTCCTCTGATTTCCTTTTCTTCTGAGTTTTTTACAAAGTGTTGTTTCTTCTAAACTACTCCTTTCTTAATCTAGAGTTCTAGACTGATGTTAACTGTTACCTGCTTGCTGAAGTAGGTGGGCATATAGTTTCACACTGTTAAACTTTTAAGATAGAATTGTACTTATATACCACTTGATAGTAGTTAAATAAGTTCCTATGATTAATTCAGATAATCAAGAGTTGACTATTTTTGTTTAGAAGTAGGATTTTTTAAGTAAATGGAAAATATATTTTGTACAACCACATTATGTACTCTGATTTTTTAAAAAATATCAGTTATAATAAAGTTTTTTATGTAACTTGATTTTTTGCTATATTATTTAATAACCTATTTATTTGCTTTATTTTTCTTATATATGGAATTTTTAATCAAGATATAATGCTATACTGATATTTTACTCACTTTAATGTTGAGATGATTGCTGACCTTTTTAAAGATAATGTTGGGGGAAAGTGAGAAAAACAAACAAACAGTTGAATGTGAAGGGTCTCTGTTTTTTAAAATGATCTTTCAGAGCCACACTCAGAATACAAACAGTATTGAAATATTCAGGTTAGAGTCCAGCCATTTAAGGTTTGGAAGGGAAACAAGTCATATTGTTCAGTTTGAGAACTTTTAACAGAAGATCAGAAATATCAGTAATTCTATAGCTTAGAATCCTAGAAGCCCAGAATTAGAGGGTAATTTTAAAGGTGATAAAATCCAACCTTGTTCTAATGCTTTAATTTCCTTTTAACCTCTGATGCCTTCATCTAGTGATATTTGTATCTTCTTAGTGACCCTTTCCATGTTTGAATAGCTTTAGGATCAACCAAAACTTTTCTCCCTTTGCTTGTACTTATTAGTCCTGTGAAGACCATATCAGTTTTCTATTATGACAACTTTCAAAATTTAGGAGAATGACCTTCATGTCCCCTTTTATATTTTTGCAGGCTAAATACACCCAGTTTTTTCAAGTCTCTTAAATGGTGGTTTCAGACTGTTTCTTGTCCTTATCACTTTCCTCTTGTTAAGTTCTAGTTTATATATTTCCTTCTAAGTGTGGCACGCAGATAATACTTCATATTTACTGGTCTCATGGAATAGTCTGGTTAATTTTATTTATTTATTTTTTGTTGTTGTTGACTGGGAAACCAGTGCTTTTGTATAAATAAACATTACACTGGATATTTTTCCAAAACACTTTGATATATTCAGAATGCACTCTAACCTATTAACACTGGGTTCATGAGCAGGAGATTCCATATGATCCTCCTTTTTTTCCCCTGGCTTGACCATAGTAGTCCATCTCTCTTGCCATTATTCCTTACTTATACACATATAAACTATTCATGTAGGTATGTACTTTTCACATATAAACAAATAAGCTGAGAAAGAGATCATTTGAATTCTGAATAATGGGTAGTAGATTAACTGTGAAGGGGAAATTTCTGAATATAGTAGGTGTGGACTAGAGTGCTAGAAAAAGATAAATGGAAAATGTTAAGAATTAGGAGTATTGGAAGAAAAGAGTCTTGCTGTAGCAAATATATGAGGCTTACATACCCTTAGACCAGCTATAGTTGTTGATGGAGTTAGTAGTATCTTAAAAATGATTAAATATAATTGCTAATGCTTTTTGTTTTGTTTTGATAGGAATCATATGAAGATGGCCCTTGTACTATAACTTCAAATAAGAATTCTGATAGTAACTTACTTTCATTGGATGGATTAGATAACGAAGTCAAAGGTCTTGATATACTTTCTCTTAAGTTTTTCTTTGATTGAAAATATACACTGTTGTCAAAACATGCTAATCTTTATAGATAAAAGACGGGAAATTTTATAATGAAAAAGATGGTCAGGTTAGCTTTTCTTCTGAAGATTTAAGTCATTTGAGTTGTTTTTTATTGTTTCTTTGTTTGACATTTAAAATTTGTTTTAAAAATGTAAAACATTTCTTTCAGAAAATTTTTGTAGAAAACAAGGGAAGATACAATATGCAGCATTAATTATTTCTAGAATTCACATGACTGAGAATCTTATTTTTGTTTTTTTGGTTTTTTTTAAAGATTTATTTTATTGATTTTTGACAGAGAAACAGAGACAGAGAGATACAGAGAGAAGTGAGAGGGCCCAGAGCAGTCTCCATAGTTGACATTAGTTTTCCATATAGTTTCATTCCACAGTTGGGCACAGGACTGCACAGGGCAGGAACTGGGCCGGGAGCCTTCCACATAGGTCCCAGCAAGAACTGAACTGGGGCACTCCCCAGTTCAGCATGTGGGTCCGCATGGGCCGGGGCCGGGGCCGGGATTTGATCCTTGGTCCTCGGGGCTTCAAAGAGAGCACTTAACCCCCTGAGCCATCCCAGCTTTCCCTGTATTTTTAATTACAGTTTTGATAGTATGGATGCCTTTAAAAGTTTGGTTATAATATTTTTATTGTTTAATTGTGCTGTTTGAAAGTAATTCTTTATATTAATTAAGAACTTTTGTTTTTACATAAATTTAAAAAATTCTATTATGTGTAACAAGTATTAACCCAAGCCTTGTAATTTTAAAGGGGAAAAGATTATTGTTATTTTATCTTGGACTTCTGAGATACACAGAAAAATAAATAACTCCAACATTATGCTTTTTTTTTTTTAAAGCAGTATGGTAGTAATATCAATTTTCTGGTGCGTTCTCAGAGTATAAGAAAGATTTGTTTTTCAGCAGATGGCTTACCAAATAACTTTAGAGCTCACCCACTTCAATTGGACTCATCCAGTGACCCTTCTAACATCATTGATGGCTCAGATCATATAAAATCTGCTTCGTCATTACACGAATCAAAGAAAGCAAATACTGGGATTATTCATGGTGCATGTTTAACCCTTACTGATCATGATAGAATTCGACAGTTTATACAAGAGTTCACATTTCGGGGCCTTTTGCCCCATATAGAGAAAACAATTCGGCAATTAAATGATCAGGTAAGATTTTATTTTTTGGATTATTATTTTTTTTTAAGATTTATTTTGTTTTTGACAGAGAGAGACAGAGAGAGAAGGGGGAGGGCCAAGAGCGGTCTCCACAGTTGTATGACATCAGTTTTCGACATAATTTCATTCCACACATGTGGACGGGGGGCCTCCCACATAGGAGGCACTCCTCCACAAGCTGGGGATTGAACCAGAGGCCTCCCACATGGGAAACTCACCCTGGTAAGAACTGAACTGGGGGCCGGGGCCGGTACTTGGTCCTTGGATCCTGGGGCTGCAAAGCGAGCGCTTAACCCACTGAGCCATCCCACCATCCTCTGGATTAATATTTTTGAAATTTCAATAAGCAGTGAATTTGAGAATATAGTAATGTAAGCTATCTAAAATTTTTGAAGTTCTTTTTGAAAAAAGATAGACCACTGTTAAGGTTTACTGACATTACTGTCAGTAATGAAATTCTATTAAATCTTAGGCTTATAAAATTTCACTAGGCATTTTACCAGCATATTGGGCAGTTTTCTTTAAATTGTTGTTAAAATGAACATTTGCTCACTATTAAAGCTTTTTACTTATTTAGAATATTTTATTTTGTATGTGTAAGAAAAATACTAAATGATTATACTTGTCAACATATTTCATCTTCTTTCTTAGCTAATATCAAGGAAAGGTTTGAGTCGATCTCTATTTTCTGCAACTAAAAAATGGTTTAGTGGCAGTAAAGTTCCAGAAAAGGGCATAAATGAGCTGAAAAATACATCTGGATTGCTGTGAGTGAAATAATTATATCATTTTTGGTTTTTCTGTGTTTAACTCTCACTAGTGTTTGACTATATAATGTCTTGCAGAAAATAACAATTATTTCACTTTCTTAATTTCATGTTGATCTGAACTCAGGTAGATAAGAACAGTGACTAGAGGTAAATTACATTGATTGAAAATATTTTAAGTAATTGAATATCTAAAACTAAGGAAGATAATAGAGAAAGTCACTTTACTTTGGGTCTTTTTATATTTATAAAAAGAAGGAGTTATATTAGGTATTCATTAATGACTTCTATATTAAAATATTGTGGTCTTGTGATTCTAAGACATAGCCTGTATTTACAAAATTTTCTTAAAAATCTTATTTTAAGGGAAAAGAGACTTAACCCATTTTGAATATTAATTTTTTTCCCAGTTGTATATACAAGTGGAATTAACCTGGAATTAACCATTTAATTCGTAATTTATCCATGGAGAAAATACTTGCCTGTTGTTGAAAAGTTCTCAGTATAGGGCTATAAATTATATAAATATAGATAGAACTATCTGTTTCACATATCTTTGGGACATGACACTCTCCTTGGAGATAGAATTCTTTTTGTAAAACAGTATCAGTTTTCCTTATGTTCTGGACAGTTGAGCAGCTGTTAGACATTTTATAATAATTAATGGTTTATGAGTCATAAATTATAAATTACTTTCTTAACTTATTTTGTATTTGTAGATATCCACCAGAAGCACCAGAGCTTCAAATCAGGAAAATGGCTGACTTATGCTTTTTGGTACAACATTATGATCTGGCTTACAGTTGCTATCATACTGCAAAGAAGGATTTTCTTAATGATCAAGCAATGCTTTATGCAGCTGGTGCCTTGGTTGGTATTTTGTTGTATTACAATTTACTTATTTGTTACCATAAATAATGTAGAAATTTCACTTTGTGAAATAACAAACAAAATACATAGCGATAAAGTTGTCCTTAAAGAGCTTATAGTACTTTATAGTTTTTGATTTACTCTGACTTCATGGATTTTCCTCAAAATGGTCCATTTAAACATGGTGACATGAGGGGTGATTTCTTAGTTTTGATTAGTACCTTCAAATTTTTCATGTGTTTCCAAATTTAATTTGAATTTCAGTTATTATATTCAAAGTATAAAGTTCTTTTTTTAAAGAAGGTTCTTTTAAACTTCTTGAAGTCTTTCTAAATTGCTTGAAATGTTTTTTTCTTATGTATGACTGTATATTGTCTAAGAACATGTACTTTGCTTTAAGACATTGTTATGTGAATTATTGAACATCTCTAAGCCTCAGTTTTCTTGTATGAAAATGTAAATTCTAATGGTATAAGATTACATTAGGTATAAGGTTAGCATTTGGCCTTGTATATATAATAAGCTGTCAGTAATCATTGGTTTTGTTAGTTTTTGTAGTTGATATGTAAAACTAGGTATTTCCAGAAGAATATTTTATACTTGTTGCCTGATAACCAACCTTTCAGTGTTTTGAAAAGTTGTAAATATATGTGCAATCTGCTTTCTGTGCTTAGAAAAGAGTTAAACTATCACTGTCACTTTATACTTAATCTTAAAAATATGTAATATAAACAAAAGTGAAGAACAAAAATGTATAATAATTTTTAATACTTCATTGGGTAATTATGTAGACGCTTGTATAATTGCCTCATTTTGCATTTTTTAAATCATGTATAAAACTAAAATAATGTAAAGCTAAAATAACAAAATTATGTTACTCTTTATTTCTATACTTTTGAATGAAAAAGTCAGCTAACTTCTAAAACCTTGGTCAGTAACTGAAAATATGCTATGTTCAAGTGTTTGAAAAATATTATGATTGTTCTTGCCTTGGTCTTTTATTACAGTCATCTAATATAAATTAATGTAAAATCACAAATAACTAATGTTATTTCATTAATACCTTAAATTTTACATAATGTACCTGCAAATTGAATGTTTGTATATAGATAAAAATCTTATAAAACTATGGCAAAAGATTTTCTGTGATTTTTTTTTTTTATGGTGCTTAACTTTTTGCAACGTGATAAATGCTGTGTTTCAACCATTTATGTGATGATATTAGTAGCACTTATATGAGAAAATAATTTAGCACTGGAAAATAAGGGCATATCTTCTATAATGTAGGCATACTTGAAAATTCTTGTAGTCTATAAAAGCTGCCCTAAAAACAAGAGGCCTTGGAGAAAAATAGGGTTGAAACAGCCCTCTTAAAACCTTTGTTTCTTTGTAATCAGAACACACACAAAAACATTACCTTGGTAGATGACCTGTGTAATCTACTCAGGTAGCTCAGCATTGCTGGAGGTTACCTCAAGGAATAAAAAAAAAAATACTCAAAATCAATATGTAAATATTGGCTGGTCATAGGGGTGAGGAAGAGGATTTCTGTCCTCTGTAGAGTTGCCATGAGGGTGAGCATGGAAGGAAGTACAACCTGCCTTGAGCCAAGAGCTGTGCAGGGCTCGGGGTGACTTGTCTGGCGAGATCCGCACATGCCAAAGATAAGGCATTTATTTTTTATTTTCTTAAAATATGGATGAAAAAAGCTTTTTGCTTGGGCACAGATGGAGGTCAAGGCTTTTTCCATTCCTGTTGAAGGTTATATTTCTATATTTGCTATTTGTGATCCCCTGCCTAAGAAACATTGTGTATGTATGAATATAAATTTTATTTGTACTGATACCACTTCCCTGTTTACCATCAACATATTAGTTGATGAGGTCAGAATCTGTTGTAGAATGGTCTGTACTGCCTGCCTTTTTAGATGAAAATTAGAGAATATTTAGTTATAGTAACTAGAAAATTAAAAAAAGTCATGGTAGAACCAATTATAGGAATTCTTGAAGAAATAAATATTTGTTTTTTATAGTTTAATCTGCCATAATACCTGAAGGTTAAGTAATCACTCCATTTCTTGTGCAAATCTTTGTAAAATATATTAATCCATAATTGTAGAACATAAGCAGTGATTTAATGGTTCATTATTGATCATGCAGTAACTTGGGGTGATCAAATATTCTCACTGTATCTGTAGAAATGATAACAATTTTGTTTGAATATATACTAATTTATATTTCTTGTAGAATTAAAACAGGAAATAACTTAGAATTTGGGACTTTTTCTATAGAATTTTTTCTTAGTATACTTTTATTAATACATATGAATGTAGTATAAATACATATATAGTAAATATTTTATAGAATGTACTATATTTTTTATATATATTTGATATTTTCTGTACAATATAGAACCATATGTACATTCATTATGTATATTAAAATGTAAACTAGCCACGGAAACAAGTTTTAGATCTGTAAACTTTTATCACATGGATATGACATTTTCATTAGATTCAATAAATTTTGGAGCAGACACTATTAGGTGCTGGGGATATAGAGGTATTCTGAAACATACTGTTCATATTGTCATGGAACTCATTCTGTCAAAAGCTTTAATCAGTTTTTAGACAATTATTTCTATATCTTTTTTTGTTTGTTTAAAAAAATGTTGCAGAGAAATACATTTATCCTAGATCTGAATTGACATTGACAGTTTTTTTCCCTGAATTTGTGAAGGTTTCATATATTTCTAGTTAAAGTTTTATTAAAAGTTGGTTTATATGAGAGAATAAGTATGGACATAGTAGGATATTTTACTAAGAAGGCCAAAACATGTATTTTAATTTTTATTTCTAAATCCTTTATCACCATTTTGTATTATTTGAATTATTAACCGAAGTCATAGTCATTGACAAGAGAGTGAATGGGTTTTGAAAATGAAATAAAAAGACCTAGAAAATTTACAGTAATGTAAGTCTCAGAAATGGTCATGGTGCCTTCTGTATGATATAGGATATAAACTAGAGTGAAAATACTTGAAAATATATATAGTATAAGCTATTGTGAATTCTATTTTCATATATTAATACCAACAGTTGGAAAGATAGGCACTTTATTTTGTCTTTATGTTTCTATCATTGGTCTGTTCTGTACTTAACTGAGGGAGAAGGAAGAATAGGGAGGAAGTGGTAGCAGAAATCTTATGCTAGGCTCACTTGGAAGTTATATATATTGCCATAACTTAAAACTCATTTAAAAACTGAATGACAGATTTTGGAATTTGACTAAAGATTTTATAAACTAAAAGCATATTAAATATACATTTTTCAAGTTTAGGCTGTGAAATTTATACATGTGCATATATTTTAAAAACCTAGAAAATTTCATTCCAGTTTTTAGGCTTCCTGGATGCTAAATTACGAGAATATTGCCCCTTTTGAAATAGTATAAATAATGTCTTTTCCTCTAGGAAATGGCAGCAGTCTCAGCTTTTCTTCAGCCAGGAGCACCTAGGCCATACCCTGCACATTACATGGATACAGCAATCCAGACATACAGGGATATCTGCAAGTAGGTGACTAGAATATTATGTTTTATCCATTTAGATGTAAATTTTGCATTTACATTGTTATTGAGAGTAAATTGTTCTTTGTTTTTTTGTTTTTTAAACTTAAATAAGCTCCAAAATCCAGTTAATATAGTCAGAGACAAGTTGAGGTGATCTCTTAAAATTTGTGTTTTATTACACCTTCCTTTTCTTGTTTTGGTTGGATTTGTGGTTAAGAATTTGTTATATGTAATGTTGAGGTTAAATGTATTGATGGTGATTTGTATTATGGGAACATCTGACCTTAACCACTGTTAAGCTAGTAGTTAGCTATTTTGAACTGACCTTGTTAAACAGGCAAAACACAAACAGTTAAATAATAGTCCAGGGAAGAAAGTGAGAAGTTTTTTTGTTCACCTAGTGAGTTCTATTGGAGCTCTGTAGGAGTTAGAACTCATTACCTGTATGAAGTGAGACTGTGACTGGTCCAGAAGTAGTTAGAGGAAGTTATATGGGATGTTTGAGGACTAGACCTTGAAAGAAAGGGGGTTGGGGTTTGATTGCCATAAAGATATTTGAGAAATAGTGATTGGGAAGAATAATGTTTGGGATACACCATTACTAGAGAAAGGGAATTAGAGCCCTGGCTAGTGTTAAGGGTTGTGTCTATTGAAAAGTATTGGGTTGGTAAATTTGGAAAGGTGGGGTTGAGAGAAATCCGTGTAGGCACCCTTAACTCTCTTATTATTGTTTTAAAGCTGTAGTTAAGGAGTTATGTAGCAGTAAATGGGGAGTTACTGAACATTTGAGTAGAGCCTTGACATAATGAAAGTTACTTTTCAGAAAGTTTAATCTGACTTCTCTCTGCAGAGCATGGATGGGTTGAAAGATGGGTTCCAATTTGGTCTTTTATAATGTTGAAATGTAAGTAGTATTAGTCATAGTGATACGTTTACAACACAACACTAATAATAATTAACATTTATTGAGTGCTTAGCATTTGCTACTATGCTATAAAGTAATTTACGTACTTGCTTAATCTTAAACTGATGGAATGGTGGGTACTATTATTGCTCTTTTACAGAAGAGGAGACTGAAACAGAGTGTAATTTGCCCAAGGGCATGCAACTAATAAATGGTAGAACCAGTATTGAATTCTACCTATTATACTTTATGTAATCTATTTAAGAGTACATTTGGAGATTCTGGCAGGAGATGCGGTCTCCTGTGAAAGAGAAGATTCATAAGGCAGAGGAATTAGAAGAGTGAGGTATCACGAAGTCAAGTAGTAAAGGAGTTTCAAGAAGTTTGAACATACTTTTTTTGAAAAGATTTTTGAAGCACAGAACTTTTGGAGAGATGCACATGGAATGTTACAAAAGTAGGATGATACCCAGCAACCCAGTTAGCTAAATTAGAAAAGCCTTGGCAATCTAGTTTAGTTCTCTTGTCCACACACAATAGGCTGTATGCTTTTTCTAAAGATTTATTTTTATTGTTTTTGACAGAGAGAGAGATACAGAGGCAGAGACAGAGAGAAGCGGGGAGGGCCCAGAACAGTCTCCGTAGTTGCACATCATTTGTTTTTCCACATAGTTTCATTCCACAGGTGGGCGGGGCTGCACAGGGCAGGAACTGGGCCCAGGTCTCGCCCCGGTGAGAACTGAACTGGGGGCACTCCCCAGCTCAGCATATGGGTCTGCACGGGCTGGGGCCAGGATTTGATCACTGGGGCCAGGATTTGATCCCTGGTCCCCTGGGCTGCAAAGTGAGCACTTAACCCACTGAGCCATCCCGGCTTCCCAATATATGCTTTTTCTAAATACACACTTACTGTCATGCATTTACTTTATAATTTTTACTCTAAGTTACCATAATTGGTAGACTTAACAATTTTATAGATATTTTGGGATAATTAGGAATACAACATTGATTATACATATCAATTTTAAGAAGCACCGTGTCAGAAAAATTGTCAATAAATTTTCTTAAAACATGGGAAATAAAATATTTTTTAATGCCCTTAATTTATCAGTTTCCACTTTTTAATTGATGAGATTCTGTTTATCCTTAAAATTTTTTCTTAAATTTCTTTTTCTTTATGAAGAAGCTTTCCCCCCCTTTTTTTCTCTCCCCCAAATCACAATAAAAACCAATCAAACCTTTTTATTGTCTGTTTTATATCAGTTTCTGCTTTAAGATAGGGATTGTGTCATAGGAATACTTGCATCCTTAGCATTTCCACTGCCTGACACACATGATTTTTTAAAATGTTGCTCAAATTAACAAATTTGTATAGTCCTGGACTTGGTAGGTTTGTGACTTAATAACTGACTACATAGGGAAATAGGTAAGGAGTCCAACATAAATAAGTAGAACAGTAGTGTGAAGATTTACGGAGTTTATGTAATAAAGTTTACTTACAAAAACTTCAAAAACTGAGCATATGTGAATAGGAGTTAGTCTTTCGTGTTCATTCAAACATTCTTAGATACGGTATCCATAAGTACTTAATCCACAAAGAAAAACCATGATTTGTAGAAAGTTTATGGCAGATCTATAGCACTTTTTGTAATTTTTGAAAGTAAATTGTAATTGTAAAATCTCACTGTTCAGAATTACCTTCAATTTAATTTTTTTTTTATTGTAATTTTAAGGTCAAATGGTATTTTGATACAAGGATTAGAAAGCAAAAGGAGAAAAGCATTGCAGATGTATCTCAACAAAAGGGTTTCATTTTATAATCTAAAGATTTATTGTTTTTGACAGAGGAAGAGAGAGAGAGAAAGGGGGGTGGGGCGGTGGGCCCAGAGCAGTCTTCATAGTTGTAAGTTAGTTTTCTACGTAGTTTCCTTCCACACAGGTGGGCACGGGGCAGCTCAAGGTGGGAACCAGACTGGGGGCCTCTCATATGGGAGGCATACCCCAAGAGAACCAGGGGCTGAACTGGGGCCTCCCACATGAGAAGCTTGCCCTGGCAAGAACCAAACTGGGGACCTCCCACATACACCCCAGTTCAGCATGTGAGTCCACATGGGCTGGGGCGGGGACTGAGACCCCTGTCCTCAGACCCTGGGGCTGAATCATCTTATAATTTCACAGTAAGAAATTGTTTTCATTTATTATTTTCAAGAATGAATAATTCATTTCTAGATTATTGATAGTAGTGGTCCACAAAGAAAAAGCACCTGATAATGTTCTCACAAAGTGTTCTCACAAAGATTTTACTTAGGAATCAATCCGACAGTACTGAACCCCTATGGTCTCTAATTGAGACTTCCCTTGGTGCTACTAGAGAGAAAATGCCCCATTAGTCCTAAAAATAGGCAGTAAAATGAAACACACATAACCAACATTTGCAGTGAGAAAGGAAAAATAAATGCACATGAAATGTTCATTTTCCTTTCTGTTCACAGCAAGTTTTATTTATAAAGAGCTGCTGGTTCAAAGGTACCGTACCAGTTAGGTTCTAGCTTTTTGAACACAGGAATTGTGACTTTGCATTGTATTCTTACTACAAAATTACGTGATGATAAAAAGATTTGATGAGTTATGAGAATTCTGAGAAATTTTTTTAACCTTTTTATCAAGTAGAAACCAAGGACATAAATCTTTTTTTTAACTCGAAAACTAGAATTGGAAACTTTTGTTGAACAGGTGATTACTATGATGTATTAAGATATTATAGTGCTAATTATATTTTTTGTCTTTTTTTAGGAATATGGTATTGGCTGAAAGATGTGTATTGCTTAGTGCTGAAATCTTAAAAAGCCAAGGCAAATATTCAGAAGCTGCAGCTCTTCTAATACGGTTGACCAGTGAGGTACTACTGAAACTGTATTATTTAATTAGTATTATTTCATAATTTTTAAGAAGTGTTTCTTTTTTCTTCAGAGGGTCTGTAAAACAAAATTAAAGAGGAATCTCTCTGGGCATTTATAACATCTCTACTTTAGTTGTTGAATTTTCAATGCAGTATTTTATAAGTTGATTTTATTTTATTTGCAGATTTTAAATCTACATTATTATTAACCACAGACATGTATTGTACATCTTCAGTGAATTAGGTTTTGACCTGTTCATAACAATATTTAAAGTGGCATGCACTTGCATTGTTCCTAATATGAAATTGATACTTAAAAAGTGTAATCACTCGG
The DNA here is from genome assembly GCA_004027555.1 of Craseonycteris thonglongyai. Classification (NCBI taxonomy): domain Eukaryota; kingdom Metazoa; phylum Chordata; class Mammalia; order Chiroptera; family Craseonycteridae; genus Craseonycteris; species Craseonycteris thonglongyai. The sequence goes on along the minus strand of PVKE010027209.1, from coordinate 6,970 downwards.
AATTTTTAAATCTTATTTCACTAGTATGAATTTTTTAAAAATCATCTTACGCATTTAAAAATCTATATTATGGGTATTTTAAAAGGGATAAAAAGCAGTCCATTTATACTTGCTATTGAAGGTTTATAGCAGAAATTATTGTTTCACTGACTATAGACTTGTTAAGAATGGTAGTAATCCCTTTGTAAGTATGGTTAAAGATATTTTTTACAGTATACTTGAAACTAACAAAATTGAATGTCAACTATAATTGAAAAATTAAAAAAAAATTTATATCCAAACATTATACTTATCTCTGTCTGTTTTGCTTTAATTATTCCTTCTACTCTTTTGGTTCATGTCCTTAATGTCCTTCTGGACTGTGTGTGGTCCTTTGCCTCTTTATTCACCTAATTTACTAGTCATGTCCTGCAGATTGTCTGCAATACCCCAGGTTGTCCTAATTGTCTGTCCTACTCTGTCATATAATGCTGTAAGATATGAATTAATCGTATTATATTGAAAATTATATTTAAGCTGTTAGCTTTTTGAGGGTAGGGATCTATGTTGCTGCCTCCTATATTTTTATTTCTAGAATGTAACACTTGGCTTGGCACATGCTGTATGATTTACAGATGCTTGTTGAACTGAACCACTAATTATTCTAAAAAGATTTCTGTAAGGTATAACTAAATAGGTTGAGAGATGATATAAATTGTTTAATAATTGATAATGCATGAACACTGACCAATATAAATAGTTGCCAGACAAAGTATTTCATAGAACTGAATATAGGCTCTTGAGTGTGTTGATGTTCTGTATTATATCAAACAATCTTGGGTTTGAATATGTTGTGTTTTTCATCCTAGGGATTATCAGTGAATGTAAAAGGAATTTATGGCTTAGGATCTTGAATAAAAAATTTTTTAGAGGAAATTCTTCTGTCTGTATTATAACCTTGTTATTTTGTCATTGTTTTCTTTTTCTTTCCAATTCTTTGTTTTCACCATTCTTTTTTAAACCTGGATGATTAATTTTGTCATGAAATTCTAGGAAATTTATCTTTGTCATTTACTGCTTTGGGGTGATGTGTGGAGACCAGGAATGGTTCTTTTCCCCAGAAATTGTGATTCTCAGTGACCTTTTCTGCGCTTATTTGAAATAACTTGAAAATAAAGACTGTTAGGCATATGTGTATAAAATTGTTAAATTTTTACTAGTAATTTGTATTTACTGTATACATTTCATTAATTAGAAAGGCTTTAAAATGTCATGAAAAGTTTACTCATCTTGAGGATAGGGAACTGAGTTACATACTCTTGACATTCATGAATTGTATTTCCTAGATTTTTGCTAATACCATTATAACAAAAGACAGCTGTGAGGCCTGGGTGAAAAGAGTTGTACTTTGACTTTATTTTTGAACTGCAACTTTATGGGCAAGTGGATCTTATACTTGTATTATGCCTTGGGATTCCTAGTGTGGCTGAGAAAACCAAGCTTAATGATAAAACATGCCACATTCATCACCACATAGGATAACATATCTGAATTTGGTACTTAGGATATGATGCTTTTCTTCTGCGTGAATCTGTGTTTCTGTGTAGGACGTTTATTCTGGTTTTATAGCCCTTTTTGTCTGTTACTGCATTTAATTAAATATAATAAATCAGTTTCTCAGGGATAGTAATAGCAGCAGTTTTTATACCGGTAGGTTTCTCCAGTTTGGGAGGAACTGTTCCTGTGGTAAATTGATCAGCTTATATCCCCTTTCTTGTTAATGTCACAATTATGCAAAGAAATAAATCTTAGAGCCATTCTTGAGATTTGATTCAGTTAAGTTTATGCAACTGGTTACTTTATCAACTGTGTTTTTATGAGTGTTTATTGAAGCCTTTAGCATAGATGATTTTTTTCCCTTATAATTATCCTCATATTTTAAACAAGTTAAATTTATCTCTTGGTTGTGGACAAAGTTCATAGGCTGGAGTTATTAAAGTGGTATCACAAGTTTTTTTCTTAGTTCCTTATTGAACATATATATAATAGACTTATCATATCATAGATACGAACTAGCACTAAAATAAAACTTTGCTCTTCAACTTATTCAGAGCCTCTGCTTTCTGGATAAAACTTACTATGCTGAAATTCTTTCATTTCTCTTCCATCAGTAGTAAGGCTATTGTTATTCTCTTCAGGGCCATTTTTTTTTTAGTAGCAAAGCAATGTGTTTTTCTACTTTATGTGTCACTATGAGAGACAGGGTCTCACAAAGAACAGAGCTGCAATGAGATATGAATGTAGAGTACTCAGACCTACAAATTGATTTTCAGACAGCTTTGCTGGATGAGAGAGTCAGATTTTGCTTCATTATGTGTCATGGATTTCCAGGTCTTTCCTGAACTGGTCAGGCCTTGAGGGTCAAATTTGAGAATGCTGAGTGAGGATTTACTGTGCTAGTTTTCAACTAAGTTGTACATTAGAATTATTTATTCTAATCAAAGCTATGCAGAGTATATTCCTTATCTTAATCAGAATGTCCAGGATTGCTGCCCATCCAAGTCTTGCAATTTAATTGTCATTGGCAGTTAAAAAAAAAAATATGTGCATTTATGCTGTGTGTGTGTGTGTGTGTGTGTGCACACATGTGTGCATGGCCACTTCATGCACACTAGCAATAAACTAAAAAATTTATAGGACTTAAACAAAAAAACAAATTCTATTGAGAAGCCTAAATAAAATTTCAAAATGGAAGAAATATTAAGAGGAAATTACCTGTTCTGTATATTAAAATATGTAAGAGTGTAAAAATTAAAACTTTACAGTGATAAAAATAGACAGGGTAATGGAATAGAATGAGAATTTAAATACTACATGTGATTAGATGTCATTTAATATAGTGGGGATTGTTAGGCTATTCACTGAATGGTATAGTGAGTGACATCTAACTGGCTGTTTTCATTGGGTTCCTGTTTTATTCATTGCATGATAATATAGCTTAAGTTGTAATGTGAAAAAATAAAACCAAAAAACTTGGAAGAAAATAGAGGAGTATTTTTTAAAATATAGGAATGATAACCTTTCTTAGTTAGGTGTAGTATCTTGAAGCCATAAAGGCAAAGATCTACTAAAGAATAGTGTCTTTTATGTCAAAACTGGAATATACTATTTGCAAATATATGACAAAGGCCTGAAATTAAGTGTACAAAGGGCTTTTACAAAACAGATAATCACAAAAACACATTCACAAAAGGGTATAGGCAATTCACAGAAAAAGTACAGTGACTTTTAAATATATGAAATGATTAATAGCCTTACTAGTAAAGAAATGTATGTTGAGAAATGGTGTCATTTTTCTATTACTAAGAGGTAAATGATTTTAAAGGGAGTTTTGGCTAAGCAGAGTGGAAAATATGGACTCATTCTCTGTTGATGAGAATATATATTGGTCCTACTTTTTACTGTAGCAGTTTGATTATATGGATTTAGAATTTGAAGTGTATGCATAGCTTTCATTAACTCAGCAGGTCTATTTCCAGAAATTTATCTAATAAAAATATTTTTATAGTTATTCAAATGTTTCTAGAAAGGTGTTTATCAAAGCATTTTTTGTAGTTACAAACATAAAAAGAAATATTAATTGGAAACTGTATTACTATGATCTTAGTTTCAAATGAGAGATGAGAGATGTAGGCATCTTAGAAAGATTTCCATGATATTAAGTTTAAAACAAGATAAAAAATACTCTGTATTATACCATTTATACATAAAAAAGTATTTTTGAGAAACTATGTGATAATGGAGAGACCTAACACACATCAATACTAAGCTGGTAATAATAGTTACCTCTGAAAAAATTGTTAACCTCTGGGATAGGAAAGAAAGATGTTCACTTTTTTTCTTTAAACATTTATTCTTTAAGAAAAAAGAGTGTTAATTTTTTCAGAAGAAAACATTTTCCTAAAAAATAAAGTAAGTTCCCTAGCTCCCTCAAGTTAGTTCTGATGAAAATCCTTGCTTAAGAACTACTACTTAATTACATATTCTTGATTTTCCCACTTACTAGCTTTTGGACATTATTTACTAGAAAAATTACCTTATTATTTAGTTTTTGTCATGAGGGGGTTAAAGTAAATAATAGAGTGTTCCCTCAGATCTGTTTCACCTCTTAATATAATTTTATGATTGCTATAAGAGAGTTATGATCTATGAACATTTTTGGATGTGACTATAATTTGTTGAAATTATTGCATTTAAAGTCAATGTTTTCTGTTTTCAACTTTCCCTGGGGAAAATAATGGCAGCAGAACACATGGAAGGGCATGGTAAGTTCAGCTTGAGAATAGCTGAAAACCTAGAGAAAGTTTTGGTGAAATGTTGTTGATAGTTGATCAGCAACCTTCAGTACTTTCTCAGTTATTCTTGAAGTAATGATGGCTCTTTCAGTTGAAAGTTAGTTTCTATGGATGAGGATGTTAATGCAGTATGTGGTTTTCATAGACAATGTTGTGAGATTCAGTTGAAATAGAAACTAATTTGAGTTTTGCCATTTGCTAATACAATGAGAGCAGGTGATAATCTTTGAAGGGAAGCCTTCTGAACTTTTTAATGAAACACAGTCATTTTGGCCCTCTTGAATTACAGCAAACATTGAGAATTCCTTCTAAATACAGCTAAACTTTATAGGAGATAAAGTAGTAGATTAGATTATTCTATAATCTACACACACTCTGTTTTATCTTTCCTTTTTTCTTGGATGTATGGAAAGATCCTATGAATGTCACAGATCAGTTTCCAGAAGAAATGAGATGGGTGGGAATCTGTTTTTTCTGTGCTCTTGTTTTCTGATTTATCTTTAATCAGTATACTGTATTAAATTCCCATTTTATATACTTTCTTGCCATTTGAAAAGGGATTGCTTTCTTCAGAGACTTTTTACATGGTGCATATCATAACTGGACATTTGGCTTTATGAAAAGCAAAAGAAAATATTTCATGGTAGAGAATTTTTTGAAGGATTAAAATAAAATTGTTCATATTGAAAGAAAGAATCGTCAGGATTGGATTACCCCCTTGATCTCTGCCCTCAGACACTCTTAAGTTAAACATTAAATATGCTATATATTAAGAAAGCAAATTTTTTTTTTTACCAATTATTTTTTTACTTTTAATTTTGTGAAACTAACCTTTTCTTTTAAACATTCAATAGGATTCTGATCTTCGAAGTGCACTTCTTTTGGAACAAGCGGCACATTGCTTTATAAACATGAAGAGTCCCATGGTTAGAAAATACGCATTTCATATGATATTGGCAGGCCATCGGTTTAGTAAAGCAGGGCAGGTGAGTGCTTTTTCTTGAAAAAGAAAATAATTTGTTATTTATTTTAACTTATTTGTTATAATGTGTTATTTATTTTATAAATGAAGTTTGTTAATTTTTTTATGATTTAATATTAATCCTAAAATGTATATAAATTTTGTTTTGAGGTATAGTGAGTGGTAAGGGCATGAGATTTGGATTTTGATAAATCTGGGTTTAAATCTTGATCTTCTGTTCACAACTTGACTTTGGTCAAGTTACTTTTCTGAATCTCAGTTTTTTTTAGTTATAAATTTCGGAATTTTGTCACAGTTTTTGTAAGGTTAAATCAAATCACATATGTGAAGGGCCAGATACGTTTAATGCATTCAGGCAAGTTTAACTGTTCTTCACAGAGGTTGAACTCTTCCCTACTTCAGCTCTGGATTTTTGTCTTTCACGGTGCCTTATAATAGTATTTAATAAATATTAAATGAGAAGAAATCTTCTGTCTCTTGTCCCTGGAAGTAGTTGGGTCAGAGAAATTTTATTTATTTGGAGGTATTTCTCTATTCCCAGTTTCACCTTTAAGCATTAGTTCGAGGGAGCTTTGCTGGAGATGGAGAGTAATAGCAGCAGATGGTGGTTTACTATAAATATACCGGTACATAGAAGTGTGGACTCGGTAATCATCTCTGTATTTCAGGGACTATACAAGGAGCTGAGCGTATACCCATAAAACAACCATGATCTTGTCTCTTAAGGAACTTTTTTATCTAGTAGGGGAATATGAGTCTTTAAAATGTAGTTAAAAGGAATTTTTTTTTTTTTTAAGATGTATTTTATTGATTTTTGACAGAGAGAAACAGACAGAGACAGTGAGAAGGGGGAGGGCCCAAAGCAGTCTTCATAGTTGACACTAGTTTTCCATATAGTTTCACTCCACAGGTGGGCACGGTGCTGCACAGGGCAGGAACTGGGCCGGGAGCCTCCCACATAGGTCCCAGCAAGAACTGAACTGGGAACACACCCCAGTTCAACACGTGGGTCCGCATGGGCCAGGGCCAGGATTCGATCCTCGGTCCCTGGGGTTCAAAGCGAGTGCTAACCCGCTGAGCCATCGCAGCTTCCCCTTTAATAGGAATTTTTATGAGCATATTTACATTTTTCAAAGTCTGTGTTAACCAAAACATGGCAGTGTTTTTAACTGAATGTTATTTTAAAGGTGCAAAGAAATAAAGGTTTTCAAAAACTACTCTTTGCATAATATAATACTGTCTAGGTCTGTTCGTGTTGTTACAAATGGTGTAAGATTTCATGAAAGTAAGTCAGACAGTGACAGATACTATGTGATTTGACTTACACACGGAATCTAAAAACCAAAATAAATGAACAAATAAAACAGACTCAACATATACAGGGAACCAGGTGATGATTGCCAGATTTGGGGATAGGGGAGTTGGGGAAGTGGCTAGGAAAGGTGAAGAGATTAAGAAGTTCAAATTGACAGTTTACAGATGTACAAGTCCACCTCACATCATTCATGCATCGTATTATGTGCCCATCATTCAGTATCAGTTCCCCTTCCATCACCTTATATCTAGTGCCCACTCCCACCTCCCCCCACAACTGTCCCCCCGCTCCTCCCCCCTATCCTGGTAACCACCAAACCATTGAGTGTGTCCATAATGC
>PVKE010027208.1:0-21761 GCA_004027555.1 Craseonycteris thonglongyai | reverse complement strand
TATATATATATATATATATATATATATATATATATATATATTTGTGTATATGTATACATACAAGAGGGGACTCTTCCCCTCAAAAAAATACAGAATGGTCTTCTGGAAGGCAGGCCCCTTGTAGTACTGGCTTCCCCCACTAGGTGAGTATTCTAGGAACCCATCTGCCTCAGTGTACCAGCTAGCGTTGTGAGAGGCTACATTTGGTTTCAGTGAATTTTTTTAGATTCCTCCAACGCATCTGCCCATTTCAGGATGAGTGATTTATAGGAACAAGGTACAGCATGACAACACACCTGCCCACACCACAGAGTGCTCAGCAGTTTTTGACCAGAAACTGCACGACCCCTAGGCCCCACCCTCCCTATTTGCCCAATCGTACCCAAAACAATTTTTTTTGTTTTGTCTTTTTTAAAAGATTTATTTTATTGTTTTGACAGAGAGAGAGGCAGAAGCAGAGAGACAGAGAGAAGGGGGAGGGCCCATAGCAGTCTCCATAGTTGCATGTCATTAGTTTTTCTACATAGTTTCATTCCACAGGTGGGCGTGGGGCCCCGCAGGGTAGGAACCAGGCCAGGGTCTCCTGCATGAGAGGCTTGCCCCTGAGAACTGGGGGCCAAACCAGGGGTCTCCCACATGGGAAGCTCGCCCTGGAAAGGACCGAAATGGGGGCACACCCCCATTCAGCATATAGGTCTGCACAGGCTGGAGTCAGGACTCGATCCTCAGAACCCAGGGCTGCAAAGCAAGTGCTTAACCCGCTGAGCCATCTGGCTTACCCACAATTTTTTTTGTATGTTTGTTTGTTTCCCCAGATGAAAAAAGTCCTCAAAGGGAAACATATGGGCAATGCGGAAGAGGTGAAACAAAAAATGGCAGAAATACTAAAAAGAATCAAAACTGACAAGTTCAAAAACTGTTTTGAGCAATGGAGACAGCGTCTAGATAGGTGTATGCATCAAACAGAAAGTACTTTGAAGGTGACTAAAGTTTAAACATGTAAGAATAAACACACAATATTTTATAAATAAATTCTGGGGTGTTTTGGATCTCCCCTCACAAACATACTAATAAAAGATATAAAATATTTTTTAAAATCTAAAATAATTTATAAATTACACTGATTAAAAATTCCATACTCAAATCGACTTGTTTGGGATTGTTCCATGGTTGAGACCATAAGGAACATACATTAAAATTTCACAAATGTCTAATTTACAAGTCTTTAGTCATCAAACACATTCATCACTTAATATTTTTAATAAAGTTTAACCCATTCATTAAAATAAATTTAAGATGACATAAAAAGAAACATAATAATTCATTAAATTTCTACGTTAACACTCCTATACAATTCCACTATATAAAAAAACCATCTGCTTTATAATTCCTTTTAAGCACAAATATGTTATAGTGATAAATGTTAAACACAGAGTTTGTAATACAAAATGAATCTAAAATAATCAAATACCATTTTTGACATATTTGAGAGGAAAATACATTCTACCTCTGCATTATGCTTAGTTGTTATTTCTAATTTTTCTTTCTTAGCCCGATGGAGTTTCTTTCTGAGATCAGCAGAAATATCCAATTCTGTTTCACTTTTAAGCATTTGTTTTATATCAGAAGAGGCATTCTTCAACCTAAAAAATGAGGTCAAAATAAAACATAATTCTCATTAGGTATACGGTATTTCCAGCATTTCTGGTATTTCAAATAATTTATTTTTTAAAAACCACAGGGAGCATGATATGACCCTTGCACTAAAGAAACTTACAATGTAGTATAAGATGTCAATCACACAAACTAGGTAGAAACGCAAAGCAGTATGTACCTAGAAACAAACCACTGTCGGCTGGGAAATAACCATGTTACGTTGTTCAAGACTGGTACTTAAAGGCTGTCCGATGCTATCCCACACTGAGTAGTTTTGAAAGAGACTGAGTTCTTTTCTTATTACCTTTAAAATAATATATTTTACTTATTGTAAATATAATATGTATTACAAAAAGAAAATGTATAAATAAGAGAACACAGATCCCAGCTTTAAAATGGCAGACTAAAGCAATCTACTCTCACTCCAAAATTAAAATTAAAATTTTAATTAAAATCACAGAAAAGAGGGAGAAACCCTCTGAGATTATGCTGAGAAAAGAGAGATTGCTAATGTTAATATCCTCAGAATAGAAGAGGAAATACGCCAATAAAACAAGAACTGGATGTGATTTTTAAAAAATGAAATATTTAGAAAACAAAAAAGATCTCTTGGAACTCAAAAACATACACTAAGAAATGAAAAGCTAAATAAATAAATGTAAAAAAAACATCTCCAGATGCCTGAAAAAAACTCCAAGGGAAAATAATTTCCAACTTAGAATTTTATACCCAACAAATTACCATTCAAAGACAAGGATATAAGAAAGACTATTTCAGATCTGCAGGACATCAAAACGTTTACTTCCCATGAGGTTTCTAAAGAGGCTATTGGAAGATTTGTTCCATCAAAATAAGAACCTAAACTGAGAAAGATATGAAATCCCAAAAGCAGGATTTTCATGACAAGAAAACAGCAAAGGAATTTCCAAGAAGATGATGAAATAAAATACCAAGTGACGATTGTGCAGTAACCACTTAAAGAGCAATCCATCCCAACTGGCCTGGCCAAAGCCTCCAGCAGTGATTTTTTTTTTCTTAAAGAGACAACAGAATACTTCAACTATTTAAACATATTGAGAGATTTATGCAACTTGGTTGGTATGACTGAATTTATGACAAATTCACAGAAATTAAGCAAACTAAACAATAAGTGAGATACCAGTAATTACTAAATCTAAGAAAAAACAAAATGTACAAAAGAGAAAAATTATTATTAAGTACTAGTATATGGCTCAACTAGGAAATTTTCATTATTATAATGTAAACATTGAATAACCAATCTAACCACTAAATACAGAGAGGATAGAAAAGGGAGACAAGCATGTATAAAAATTGCAAATCATGATCATTTACAGTAAGTAGGAAGTCAGTACATAATGGCTGAATCTGAAAAACCAAATACCAACATAAAAAATTTTAGGAGATGTACAGATTTTAAAAAATCATCTCGGGGATGCAGGGATGGCTCAGTGGGCTACATGCTTGCTCTGTAGCCCCAAGGACAGAGGATCGAATCCTGGCCCCAGCCCATGCAGACCCATATGCTGAACTGGGGAATGCCCCCAGTTTAGTTCTTGCCGGGGTGAGACTCCGGCCCAGTTCCTGCCCTGTGCAGCCCCACCTGTGGAATAAAACTGTGTGAAAAAACCAATGATGTGCAACTATGGAGACTGTTCTGGGCCCTCCCCCTTCTCTCTGTCTCTGTATCTCTCTCTGTCAAAAACAATAAAAATAAATAAATCTTAAAAAATCATCTCAGAGATTTGAAAATGATTGTTTCAGAGATCAAGAAAGTGATTTGTCTTAAGGAAATTAGTACTGTTATTTTTAAAAACTTACTCTAAAGCTACAGTAATCAAAACAGTGTGGAACTGAATTAAAATAGACATGTAGAATAATGTACCAGAATTGAGACTCTAGAAATAAATTCATACATATATAATTAATTAATTTTCAACAAAGGTGTCAAGGCAATTCAATGAGGAAAGAACCATCTTATCAACAAATGATGCTAAAACAATTGGATATCTACCTAAATACAAAAAGATGAATTTACTTCACAACATACATAAACAGTACCTTCAAATAGAGCACAAACCTAAATACAAGAACTTAAATTACAAAACTTCTAGTAGAAAACATAGAAGAAAAATCTTTATGACCTTAGGCAAAGATTTCTTAGATATGAAACAAACAGCACAATTCATAAAGTTAATAATTGGACTTCATAAAAATTTAAAACTTTTTCACTTCAGAAGATATTAAGAAAATGGAAAGTCAAGCCAACAAATGGGAGAAAATGTTTGCAATTTATTTATCTGACAAAAGACTTATATCCAGAATATATAAAAAATTCCTAAAGCTCAATAACAAAAACACAACTCAACTTAAACATGGACTAAAGACCTGAACCGGTTTTTCATCCATGAAGATGTACAATGGCCAAAAAAGCACATGCAAAGATGCTCAACATCATTATCATTAGGAAAATACAAATTAAAATCACTGTGACACATCACTTCACTCTCACTACAACGGCTATAATGTAAAAGTCAAAAATAGTAAATGTTGGCGAGGATATGGAGAAATTAAAGCCCTCATACCTTAACGGTAGAAAAGTTAAATGGCTCAGCCACTTTAGAATATAATTTGGCAGTTTCTTAAAAATTTAACATAAATTTACTTTACAATGAAGTAATGCTGCTCCTAAGGATCTACCCAAGAAAGATGAAATCATATGTCCACACAAAACTTTGTATACAAATGTTAACAGCATTATTCATAATAGCCCAGGAACCCAAATGTCCATAAACTGGTGAACAGTTAACCAAAATGTGCTATATCTATACAATGGAATACTATTTAACATTAAAAAGAAAGTAAAAATGCATATATTATTTTCACTAAAATATGTATACATGTATAAAATAGAATATCAAACCAAGAAGGAACTTGGAAGATCCTCTAGTCAGTAGCTTTTGAATCATATTCCTCACTATGGTGATGGAGAACAAGCTGATGAGACCTCAATCTTGACCTTTGCAACATTTGATAAAAAATCATCTTTGAAATGAAATTTTAGTAAAGTAAAAACTTCATTCCTTATTCATTTATTCCTTATATTGCTTCAGAAAAGATTTTAAGTAGCTTCTAAAGATAGATGGAAAATGTTTACATAACCCTACTCATATGTAAAGTACATTAGTCATGGTCTTGCCCTACCCATACATCCTGGCTGAAAGGCATCTAGAACAGTTCTCAAGCTAAAGAAAAGCAAAGACTATTCCCACCCACCCAACAATGATTTTGTAAAATATACAAGGGCTGTCCAGAAAGTATCCACCCATGTAATATGAAAAAAATGGAGGCATTTATGGCTGGATTTTTCCGATAGCCCGAGTATTTTAAGAGAACCACTAAAAAAGAAATTTTAGAAATATAAAATATAACCCCAAGTGTTTTATTATTAAATTCAACAAACAGAAAATTACTCTGTTACATGATTACGAAAGTTCCTAAACACTTACCTTCAACTCCTGCATTTATTTCTTTGTAAACCACACTTTAGTTGCACTCTCCAAGATAGCTCAGTGTTATATTATAGACTCAGTTTTATAATATACACATCAGAAGTGAATAACCAAAGGTAGGAACACCACCGAAAGGCACATATCAATGGTACAGAAAAATGAGCAATAGCAATTCTTGGAATGTAAACTCGCAAGTAAAGGAGCATTTAGGTAACAGGACCTCAAGCTAAAAGGATACTTAAATACCAGTCATGAGCTAGAGTTGGGGCAATGAGGAAAGAAGAGAATTAGAGCCACAGAAATTATGGCAAGCCAAAGTAATAACCACACAGAAACAAGAATAAGCAGAAATATAAGAAGAAAGATTTAGAGAATCAGAAAATAAGCGAGAATCTAGGGACAAAAATAAGTACAGACACTCTGACTTTTGCAGACCCAGTTAACAAAGGAGCAGAGAGAACAGCACATAGTCTTCAGATCCAGTCCTCATTCCCTGAGTCATCGGTCCTGCTCCTCTAGTCCCAGGAAATTTGTACTTCCCTTACATATCACGAGAATTCCAACAATCAGCCCTTCCAGCCTGTGCCTTGCAGCGAAAAGCAATTCTCAACTAAAGGAAAAGACTGGAGGCTTACCTTTGGGTGTCACTGGTGGCATCACTTGAAGTGTTTGAACTCATGATAAGTCTTCCAACTCTTTCAAAATACCCCACTGTTTCTTAATAATATGCTTCGTAACTGATGAATAAAATTTTCCAATATGTCTGTGGCTTACAGGTTAGATGGACTGACATCTGTTAAAACAGTAAGCAATAGAACAGTGGTGATATATGTGAGTCCAGAGATGACATGACAGGTGAGTTTTATTTTGCCCTTTGACTGATTTGTATTTTTTTAATTGTTGTCTAACAAATATATAAATACTTGCATTTTTAAAAGCCATGTTTTCTTTTTTAAAAAGACTAGAAGCAAAAACGCCAAAATGCTAAAAGAAAAAAAAAAAGTTCCATCTTATAAGAAAAAGATGCTATTATATTATTTTCACATCTCTAATAAGTGAGAGAGTCAGGATTCAAACCCAAACTGGCAGAGCTCTGCTGTGGGCCTCATTATGGGTCTTCAAGACATTGCTGAGCCCCAGCCAGGGACCATGTGAGACTTCACTTGTCAGGGAAGCATTTCTGCTCCTTGCTGCAGATTTCTCAAAACATCCAAACTAACTATAAGTCATGGTCTTCTTAATGAACGATAACTCAGACCTCCAGTGGCTTCTCAATCCAGATGGCACTTCCACAGGCTTGTGCCAAAACCAGGCCATCTGTAGCACTGATGAATAAAGACAAAGTTAAAGTCAGCTTTTTATCCTAATGTACTAACAAATGAATCTTCTTGGACTGGAATTGGACTATTCTCATCATCTCATCACAACAGATGAATGTTAGGTATATCATTCTTCAATGAGAAGTTTCTTAGAAATAGGTATAAAAGGGTAATTGAAGCCAAGAGACCAATGGACATCCTCAGAGGAAGTACCACACAGAAAGACAATCCAACTTTAGATTCCAGAGCCATTGCTGGGAGAAAGCTTTCCTACCTTACATCTGAGTTCTTCTGTGGGTCATCCAGAAAGTATTCATCTCTCAGCATGTCTACACAGATCAAGGGAAAAGGGAGGGCCAGGGAGAATGAAAAGACAAAAACTACTATTACTACATGCCAGATACTGCACTAAGCACACCTGCTCTCACTGAATCTTTCTAATCACCCTGAGATCATTCTGTGCGTTTCACAGATGAGAGCGCTGAGCCTTGCAGAGCTTGAGTAACTTGTGTAGTTATTCAGTGGGAGAACAGGTTTAGAATTCAAACCCACACCAGGCTGACTCTTAGCCCATCCTCTTTCATAACACAATGCTGCCTTCAATAATAACCACAAGCTGTGTTGGGGTGTCTGTCGGCAGATTTATGTATTGCACCTTTAAGGGGATGTTTGGTTTTCATCAAAACAAGACCAAGACAAAAGGGGATGGGACAATCAGAGAATTTTATAAATAAATGAGATGTTAAAACCAAGTCCATCCTCCTCATCTGACAGATAAGGAAAATCTGTTGCCTAGGGAGCTTAGGTGATTTGCTTGAGGTCTCACTTCCAGTAGACATCTAACCCACGGGTGTCCCATGTTTTGGCTTCCCTGGGCCACATTGGAGGAAGATTTCCAGAAGCTTGTCTTTGGCTACATATGAAATAGTATATACTAACACTAACAATAGTTGATAAGCTAAAAAAAGAAAGAAAGAGAAGAGAAGAGAAGAAAGAAAGAAAATTGCAACAAAAATCTCGTTTTATGGAAGTTCATGAATTTGTGTTGGGTCGCATTCAAAGCTGTCCTGGGCTGCCTGCGGCAGGACTTGGGTTGGACAAGTTTGATCTAAACCAGGACTAATACAGAAAGCTCCAGACTAAAAGCACACTTCATCTTTCCTCTTAGCAGGTTGCACTGCCTTTGTTTCCTCTTCATTTCATGGTAAAGCATATTCACTTCCTGCTCTACTATCATTTTGTTGTTACTAAGCACTAACTGTTCAACAAAACAAGGTATAAACATGTAGGTTCTTTTCTCCAAGATGATGAAACTATAAAATATCGATTTATAATGTATTCAAAAGAATTGGAAACCAACTGAAATTACTTCTCAAGAAAATTTACCCGGTATCATTTGAGATCTGCCTAAAACAAATAAATATATATTTTCCTAGGATAAATGTTATAATGAAATAAAGCAAAGGCAGGCTCAACTCCTGCAGAATATTTACAGCTTTGGGAAAACCCACAGCTGACTTTTCTGTCTCTTAAGAGTCCTGACGGATAAGCAATAGAAGCTACAAATGACAGCCTAGTACAATTTCATTTATCAAACATTTATAGACTGTCTAGTGTGTAGCTGGCTTTCTTTCATATACGTATATATAATGAATGAAAAAGACATGATCCTTGTCTTCGAAGGGCTTACTGATAATCGGGAGGGAAATCCCACAGGCTGGAGTTGTAAACCTAAGAAGCTCCAAGTCCACGCCCTCTGGGTCCTGCCCCCTGGTCCCCAGCCTGTCTGGGTACTGCAGCGGCGGTGTCTGGCTAGGATGCTCCAACAAGGACATCCTCCAGGTGGGCGGAGAGGCCCAACCAAGGAGCTGGAGGCGTGTCCACAATGAAGACAAGAACGGCCCTAGGACAGCTTCAAACTAACTCGGAGATCCCCATAACCATCATTGCAGTCCCCCATATCTTTCCTCTCAACCCTTCCCCCCTAAGTCGTTCGCCTCCAAGACCCCACACCCGTGATTACCTCGGGGGCTCCCGTGGTCCACACCGCACACCCAAGACCCCAGGGGCAGCTTCAAATCTCAATGGTTGACAAGAGGTCCAAGGCACATCGCGGGGGCCAGAGCAAAAACTGTTGTCAGTGGACGGACTCTAGGACCTGGGGAGGGCGAACAAACAGCAAAGGGGAACAGAGGGGGACAAACCCCGGGGCGGTGTTGTTTACAACGGCCACTTCCGGGGGCTCGACTGCTCCCGCAGACCTAAGCTGACTTTCACAGGCCTCCGACCCCGCCCCGGCCCGCCCCCTTCCCCGCTGCCTGCCCCTCCAGGATACGCCCGCGGAGAACGCCGGGCTCCGATTGGAAGGGGCGGCCCGCGAAGCTGCGCGGCTTCGCTGGAACGCCAGCCCACGCATGCGCCGTTGCTGGGGAGCGGCGCGCTCGCCCCCGCCAGCAGCCCCGCGCCGGGCGCGCCCCGACCCGCGCGACCACGCCCGTCGTCCACGGTCGCGAGTGCTGTTATTGGCGTGGACACCCAGATCCCCATCTCAGAACCCCAAAGAGCGGATTGAAAACGCAGATTTCTGACCCCTAACACCTTTCCCCCGCCTACTGAATAAGCACCGAAAAGGTGGGGTCCAGGATCCTGCTATTTAAAACTAGCTCCCGGCGGATCTGAGGGCCAGGACAGCCCTTGGGATCCGTGATCTGGTGCCAGAGCCAGGGTGGGGAATTGCTCTGAGCCCGGCTTCTGCACCAGTCGCTGTTTTCCCGCTGTTTAGACCGCTCTTCGTCTGCACAGCGGTTCTTTTCCCCTCCTCCCAACTCCATTGTATCCTAGCTTGTGGTTATCAACTGGGCCAGAAACATGCGGGTCAGTGCGCTGATGCTGTTGCAGCGCCTTTCTTTATAAATATTACATAACCAGGTACCTCGCAAACGGGCCTTGGATCCTTAACACGTGCTTTCTCTCTCCTAGCCCCCTCCTCTCCCTGCACCCCCAACACACACACTCACATGCCTTCCTCCAGATAATTTATACTTGGGTTTATCCCTGTAGCTGCTTCACAATCTGCTACCGCCTCAGGGAGACTGGAAACCAAATCCTCTTTTGTTTCTCGGCTTTTGAAATCCTATTCCGCCAAGAACATTGCAAATTGGGATTTTTGATTCAGGGTTATTTTCAGCAACATCGCCTCCCAAAAAGGTGTTTAATGCAAAAAGAGCCTTTTATGCTAAAGTCGTTCCCTATTGATTGAAATCAACCTGAAACCAGGTGTAGAGGGCCATTTTCCCATCTGTCTGGGAGAGCCAATGGTCATAAATACAAATATAAATTGAGATTAAAACCTCTTTGATTCTTTTACTGAAAGTTTTTTAATTTTTATTTTTCAATTACAGTTGCCATACAATATTTTATGAGTTTCAGGTGTACAACAGTGACTAGACATTTATATAGCTTACAAACTGATCACCCTGATAGATCTAGTGCCCACTTGACACCATGCATAGTTATTACAATATTATTGACTGTATTCCTTACGCTGTATTTTATATCAATCCCCCATGACTATTTTGTAACTATCAATAGGTACTTCTTAATCCCTTCACCTTTTTCACCCAGCCCCCCAAACCCTTCCCATCTGGCAACCATCAAAATGTTCTCTGTATCGATGAGTGTGTTTCTGTTTTATTTTGTTCTTTAGATTCCACATGTAAGTGAAATTACGGCATTAATCTTTCTCTGTTTGACTCCACTCAGCACAATACCCTCTAGGTCCATCCATGTTGTTACGGGTGGCAAGATTTCATTCCTTTTTTTTCTTTTTCTTTTTTTAAGATTTTATTACTTTTTAATGTCCGAGTAATATTTCATTGTATGTATGTACCACTTCTTTATCTATTCATCTATTGATGGACATTCAGGTTGCCTCCATATTGTAGCTACTGTAAGTAATGTTGCAGTGAACACATGATATGACTGCACATGTCCCTTTGAAATAGTGTTTTGTGTTTCTTTGAATACTCAGAAGGGGAATTACTAGGTCCTTCTTTGTCTCCTGTTATAGCCTTTGTTTTAAAGTCCATTTTGTCTGGTATAAGTATTGCCACCTCAGCTTTTTTTTTTTTTTCCATTTCATGAAATATCTTTTTCTATCCACTTACTTTTAGTCTGTGTGTTTTTTGATCAAAATTGAGTTTCTTGTAGGCAGCATATGTAAGGGTCTTGTTTCATTTGTTTGTTTGTTTGTTTGTTTTTTATCCATTCACATGTCTTTTGATTGGAGCACTTACATGGAAAGTAATTATTGCTAGATATGTAGTTATTGCCTTTTTATTCATATTTTTACCTTTTTCTTCATCTTGAAGACATCCCTTTAAGATTTCTTTTTCTTTTTCTTAAGATTTGTTTTACTGTTTTAGACAGAGACAATGAGGAGGGGGAGAGCCCAGAGCAGTCTCCATAGTTGTACATCATCAGTTTTCAACATAGTTTCGTTTCACACAAGTGGGCGGGGGGCCACACAGGGCAGGAACTGAGCTGGGGGCCTCCCACATGGGAGGCAGGGGCAGAACAGGGGGCAAGAAGCGAACTGGGGGCCTCTCATATGGGAAGCACAGGCTGGGGACTGGGATTTGATCCTCAGTCCCTGGGGCTGCAAAGTGAGTGCTTAACTGGCTGACCCATCCCAGCTTCCCCAACACTTTAACATTTCTTGTAAGAGTGGTTTGGTGGTTTTTAAGCTCCTTTAGCTATTTCTTGTCTAAAGTGCTTTATCTTTTCTTCAATTTTGAATGATATAGCTTTACCGAGTAATCTGGGTTATAGTTCCTTGCTTTTCATCACTTTGAATATTCTGTGCCAATCCCTTCTGGCTTGCAAGTTTCTTTTGAGAAATTCACTGACAGTCTTAAGCGAGCTTCCTTGGAAGTAACTTTCTGCCTTTCTCTTGCTGCTTTTAAAATTCTTTGTTTAGAATTTTAAATACCTTCTGGTACCCCTATTATGTGAATGTTGTTATGCTTGATGCTGTCCTATAGGTCCCTTAAAATATCCTCATTTTGGGGGGGGGGGGATTCCTTTTGCTGTTCCAATTGGGTGTTTTCTGCTACCTTATCTTTTTAATCACTAAATCCTTTGCTTCTTCTAATCTACTGTTGATTCCCTCTTATGTATTATTTATTTCAGTTATTTTAGTCTTTATTTCTGACTGGTTCTATTTGATGTTTTCTATCTCTCTTTTTTTTTTTTTTAAGATTTATTTTTATTTTATTGTTTGCGAGAAGGTGAGAGAGAGAGAGAGAGAAAAGGGGAGAGGGCCCAGAACAATCTTCACAGCTGTACATCACTAGTTGTGAGGTAGTTTCATTCCACACAGGTGAATGTAGGGCTGCACAGGGCGAGAACCAAATTGGGGCCTCCCGCAAGGGAGTCGAGAACCTTTGCCACCATCCCGGCGGTTACCAGTTGCGCTGCAGTTCAGCACATGGGTTTGCACGGGCCAGGGCCAGGATTCAATCCCCAGACCTCATGGTTGCAAGGCAAGCGCTCAACCTGCTGAGCTATCCTGGCATCCTCTATCTCCTTTTTTTTTTTTTTTTTTTAAGATTTATTTTATTGTTTTTGACAGAGAGACAGAGAGAAGGGGGAGGGCCCAGAGCAGTCTCCATAGTTGAAAGTCATTAGTTTGCAACATAGTTTCATTCCACACAAGTGGACGCAGGGACACACAAGGGGGAAACCAGGCCAGGGACTTCCCACATGGGAAACTTGCCCTGGCGAGAACTGAACTGGGGACTTCCCACATGGGAATCACACCCCAGTTCAGCATATAAGTCCACAGGGGCTAGGGCCAGAACTCGATCCTCAGATCCAGGGCTGCAAGGTGAGCACTCAACGCACTCAACCCACTCAACCCACTTAAGCTACTGAGCCATTCCGGCATTCTCCATTTCCATTTTTGTTTCCTATCTCTGTTGAAGTTCCACTGAGATCACTAAGCATGCTTATAACCAATGTTTTGAACTCTGCATCTACTAGATTGCTTATCTCCATTTTGTTTAGTTTTTTCTGGATTTTTGTTCTGTTCTTTCATTTGGGACATGCTTCTTTGTCTTCTCATTTTGGCTGCCTCCCTGTGCGTGTTTCTATATATTAAATAGAGCTGCTATATCTCTCAGTCTTAGTCAGGTGGCCTTATGTAGCAGGAATTCTGTGGGGCCTAATGGTACAGTCTTCCTGGTCACATGAGCTGGGTACTCTAGGTGGGTCCTTTGTTTGGGGTGTGTCTACCTTCCTATTGTAGTTGATCCTTGGCTGCTGTTTGCACTGCAATGGGAGGGATTAACTCTCAGGCTGATTGCTTGTGAGGACTGACTGTAACTACAGTGAAAGAGCTGTTGTGCAGGGGCTGACCCTATAAAGCGGGATTTGCTTTAGCAGGGTTCTGATGCCTGCCCAGTCTGCCCACTGGGAGTGTCATTTGTGGAGAACCATCACTGAGAATTGCCTGAAATCTAGTGGGTGGTGTTCTTTGGCTCTTTTAGAATTTGCCCACGGGGCATATCTGCCCTGAGGCCTGCTGGGAGAGGCCCCACCACAGACCAACTTCAGCCTCCACTTGAAATGAGCTATAAAGCAATCCACAGATGTCTTCCACCCCTGCTAGGCTTGGAGTTGCCTAAGAGAGGCTAAGCTGTGAGCAGAGGCCACTCTGCTAGTGCGGGGCTTAGGGCTGCTTAGCAAGAGGTACAGGGCACAGGAAGGCCAGGTGATGCTTGTTTGAAGTCTGTGAACCTTTAAGAAATTTTAGCAAAGTCTACCGCATGAGCCAAGACAGGTCATTTGGATGGAAAAGCCACTGGAAGTGGCTTGGGTGGGTCCAAAAGTTGGGTGTGGTGAGGTCTCAGGGAAGTACCAGAGCAAAGTGAATGGTATTAGCCACGTTAATGCAGCCTCAGATATGGAGGCAGCCTCTCTGCACACTGGGATGGAGGAGGGCTCAACAAAGACACAACAGCTTCTACCAGCACCTCTTTCTGGGAGAAAGCTGTCCCTCTAGCTCAGTGGTCGGCAAACTGCGGCTTGCGAGTTTGCCGACCACTGCTCTAGCCCTTGCCCTGAAGCTGCCCTTCATCTAATCCAGCCACAATCTCTGCTGGTTTTCACAGCCAGTAGTTGTGGAGACTTCTCTCCCCAGCCCTGGGAGCCTAGTGTTGGGTAGGGACGCTTCGCTCCTCAGAAAGGACAGTCGCAGCAAGATAGCCTTCCTAATTTTTAAATGCCACACACAGGTATGGGACCAGCCCAATCTGCACCTCCACCCCTCCTACCAATCTCTGTGTGGCTTCTTCTACACATCCTTAGTGGTAGGGCTTCTGTTCTGCTGGACTTCAGGCAATTCTCTATGGTTTTCTGTAGCTTAGTTGCAATTTCAATGTGCTTGTGAGAGGATGCAAGCACAGCATTGACCTATTCCACTATCTGGATCGGAAATCTCATACTGAAACTAATTGGTTTGGAAGTAATCATTTAAATTTAAAAAGGAGACCCCTCATGCTTCCTAATAATTTTAGCCAGAAAGAGGATAATGGCTTCAAAATAAAAGCTTCTGGAAAGGACCAATAGTCCATTCTACCATGTAGAAACGAAAAAAAATTTACAACACAGGGAAGCCGGGATGGCTCAGTGGGTTAAGCACTCACTTTGCAGCCCCAGGGACCAAGGATCGAGTCCTGGCCCCAGCCAGTGAGGACCCATATGCTGAGCTGGGGCGTGCCCCTAGTTTGGTTCTTACCCGGGTAAGACCCTGGCCCAGATCCTGCCCTGTGCAGCCCCGCCCACCTGTGGAATGAAACTATGTGGAAAAACCGATGATGTGCAACTATGGAGACTGTTCTGGGCCCTCCCCCTTCTCTCTGTCTCTGTGTGTGTGTCTCTCTCTGTCAAAAACAATAGAAATAAATCTTTAAAAAAAAATTTACAACAGACTAATGAGATTAGTGCTTTTTTACTTTATAAGTTTTAAGTAATATTTATAATTTTTTTTATTTAACAAAATGACAAAGTGTGTGGCAAGAATAAATGCCAAATGTACTATACTGTACACATTTTTAATGAAAAATGGGTGCAACATGAAGACTTGAAATCTTCATTGATTTGCTCCATCAACATGTATCAAATACAGGCTATATACCCAGCCTGGCACTAAGTGATTGAAAAACGGTATATATAACAATATAGATACAGTGGAATCATAAGAGGGATATATTAATATCAACCCTCTGTACTTTAACAGGCATTATAGAGAACTTTGAGCTTAGTCTGGGAAGGATGGTTATATAATAGTCACCAACCTGAGGAGGAATTGATAAATATGAAAGCTGCAAACACCAGCACAAGAAACAGCAGAAGGCATTTGGAGAACTGAAAGAAGCTCTACCTGCAGTCTTGGGAAATGAGGAGGGTAGGGAATAAGAGATGAGGCTTAAAAAGGAAGTAGAACCCAGAACACAGAGGGCCTTTTAGGCCATACTTAAGTTTATCAAGCAATGAAGCTAATGAAGAATGTTAAGCAGAAAAGTTATAACAAGTACATGATCAATCTGTTTTAAGATACTTGAAAGTTTTCTATGTTTCTCCTCCATTAGTTATAAGGTCAATTCTCTGTTGTCTCTTGTTCGCCTAACATGCTACTACTTGTGAAAAGTTACATGTAAAGATGCTCTCTAACCCACTTACTTTTTAGCCTCAAAAGTCACAATACTTGCTTCATTCTTCTCTCTTCTTCCTGCCAATCCTTTTGAGATATTATTCAAGCTATTGCCACCACTCCACCAAAACAGCTTCCAAAGTCAAACAATGGCCTCACTGCCAAGTCCAGACAGACCCCTTGACACCACTGACACTGATCCTCCTCAGATGTCTCTCCAGCACAGGTGAGACTCTTGGTTTCTCCAACTCTGACCTTTTTGCTGCTGCTCAGGGAACCGTTATCCCCTTCTTGTCCCTCAAAGTGATATTTTCTGTTTCTACCCTTAACCTTCAAATTTTCCCATATAAGCCTCCTCGGTGATGCCATCCATCCCTGGCAGTGTGAACTCTAGGTCTGCGACTTTCATTTCTCTTTGTCCACCTGATATAGATCATAAACAGCTCTAGTTTTGAATTTGTAATTCCCATTTGAATAATGCCATTTCAATTCTGGCAATATTGAGTTTAATATATCTAAAACTGAATTATCTTTCCCAAATTCTCTGTGGAGCTCCTCAAACTACTCCTCTACTTACTCATGAAACTTCTACTCTCTTAGACACCAAAATGGAAAAAAGAAAAAAGAAAAAACAAAAAAAGGTACTCTATCTCTCAATTCCTGAATTTAAGAATCAATAAATCCTACTTATTTTTTCTCTAAGTCTTCTGTCTTCTTTCCATGCCTGCTTCTGTTTTCTTTTTAAGATTTTTTTTTTATTTTTAAGATTTATTTTATTGTTTTCGACAGAGAGAGTGAGATACAGAGACAGAGAGAAGGGGGAGGGTCCAGAACAGTTTCCATAGTTGCACATCATCGGTTTTTCCACATAGTTTCATTCCACAGGTGGGCGTGGGGCTGCACAGGGCAGGAACTGGGCCGGGGTCTCACCCCGGTGAGAACTGAACTGGGGGCACTCCCCAGTTCAGCATATGGGTCCACATGGGCCGGGGCCGGGATTCGATCCTCAGTCCCCAGGGCTGCAAAGTGAGCGCTTAACACACTGAGCCATCCCGGCTTCTAAACATCCTCGTTTGTTTCCTTATTGCTTCATACCCAGACACTTGTGATCAGGACCTTCACTGAGGCCTCACGCAAGTCACTCGCCTCTCCCTTCTGTGCATTCTCAACATTTTTACAAGGTGACAACTAAAATCTATGGCATTTTTAAACTGGCAAGTATGAAAGGAGAGGATCAAAAAGTAGAAGAAATCAAAAGCAGGCCTCAGGGCACATGCGTTCCTTTCTGACACTGGGGGAGTGTTCTGTGCTCGTTGTTTGCATGAGAGTCTGAGGGTTTCTAAGCAACAGATGAGCCACTTCATTTTGACCCTTCAGTAACTGCCCCCAGAAGGTTCAGACACCAGGTGCTTGAGAATTACGCTGCTTTGGTAGCAATTCTTAGAACTGCAAGGCCTTGCCCTGATTGTTGCTCTCAGCTGCTCTGACCCTTTGCTCCTCAATCCCTATTCTGTATGTTACAAGGGAAATGATCCAAGCATAACTCTCATTATGTTACCCTCTTGATCAATTCTTTGAATGGCGCCTCAGTCCTTACTGGATAAAACCCAAACGTTTTCCCCTTATCAATCAAGGGCCCCCACTCTTGTCTCTACCTGCCTTTCCATCCTTGCTTTCTCTCTCACAATAAATCTTTCCTCTCATTCACATTTAGCATAAGATGAACAAACAAAATACTTGGAAATAAATGTAATAAGAGGTAGGCATGAAGTTATAGCAAAAGTTTTAAGATATATATGTTAATATAAAATATTTAAATCCAGGTAACATTATATATTGAACATATAATATGTGTCAAGCATTATGCTAATTGGTTTCACATTTTTTTCATTTTTTTTCAAAAATGCAAATATCTCTATTATTTATTCCAATAATACATGGTTCATTTGAGAAATTTGGACAATGTAGAAAATTTCCCCCAAAGTCTTATCTTCTCACCTTGTATATAAAAACTGCTAGGAGTATGATATATATACATACATACACACACATATACACACATATATATATATCTTTTTTAAGATGTATTTTTTGGAGAAGATGTGTGACAGAGAGAGAGGAGGAAGAAAGGCCCAGAGCAGTCTCCATAGTTGTACATCATTAGTTGTGACATAGTTTCATTCCACACAGGTGAATGTGGGGCCATGCAGGGAAGGAACCAAACTGGGGGCCTCCCGCATGGGAGGCAAGAACCTTTGCCACCAGCCTGGTGGTTACATTTGCACAGCAGTTCAGCATGTGGGTTTGAATGGGTTGGGGCTGGGATTTAATTCCCAGTCCTCATGGTTGCAAGGCAAGTGCTCAACCTGCTGAGCTATCCTGGCATCCCTGGAGTGTGTTACATTTTTCAGGCATAAATAAATATGTTTTAAAAGAATACACAAGTTATTTGTTTATACATGTGTTTTTGTATTTACACATATGAACACATAAAATAGTAGCAACACTGTTAGTAGTTTTGGGGCACAGGACAGGCTGCCCGAAAATATCTTACAATGATATATTGATTACACTGAATTAGTTATTTGACAAGCAGATGGTGACAGAAGGGTACCTTGATCCTTTTTTGTCTCCTTAGATGCTGGAAATAAATCTCCCCTGTGCAAGGTGCCCTCCCTGATCCAGGGGAGCTGAGACAGACAACTGTATAGCTAGAGCTAAGAGATCCAAAGCCAAAAAGCTTGTATAAACAAACTTTGTTGCCTCTTATTTTCTATTCAAGACCACACTTTGTATAGATTCTTCACTAATTAATATCCAAACCTTGTTTAGATTCCTTTCTAATGAGCACTCACTTTGGGGGCAGTGGGGGGTGGGGCTGTCAATTTTTCACAAATGCATTATTCCTTTGAAAGTATAAGATGCCGGCTGGTTCACCATTTCCCTGAGCAGCATTTATGATTCTCCTGTATACATATATTAAACTGTTTGGGTTTTTTTCCTATTAATCTGGTTTTGTGGCAAGTTTATTATTAGTGCAGCCATAAAAACTCAAGAAGGGTAAAGAAGGGAATTCTCTTCCTCCCTGACAGTTGCTTTTCCATTCCCTAACCCACTCTTGCTGATGAACCTCAATTTGCTCATAGCAATAATAAATAGAATTCCAGGAAAGTCCTGATCATGTCAACCTGTTTAGCTGACAGCTACTGGTTCTCCAAGACTCTCTTATAGCTAGGACTGGCTATGTAACCAGTTCTGAGCAATGACATGTAAGGACACATCTACCAAGGGGGGAATAAAAAGAGACTTGATCCTTGATGACACTATGTAGTTACTGAGCCATGCCTGGAATGCCTACCACTTCTGATCTAAACAATCAATGGTCTTAGAGTTTAAGTCTGTGCTAGTCATGTCTTTTTGAAGCCAGCGCTATGCTAATTTTCTTGATGTAAATACACTAAATACTGCCAATATGGCTAATTTCAGGCAGCCGACATGCTGTCTGAAGGCAGAGGTAAGAAAAGAAGTATACATTCAGCTCTCTAGAGCCCTGTGCTGGGGATTCTGGGATAGCTCAACAGATTGAGCACTTGCCTTGCAACCACGAGGTCCAGGGATCGAGTCCCCGGTCCTGGCCTGGCAGACCCATATGCTGAACTGGGGAGTACCTCCCATGTGGAAAGCCTCCAGTTCAGTCCCCTCCTCACGTGGCCCCACATCCACTTGTGTGGAATGAATCTATGTCAAAACTGATAATGTACAACTATGGAGACTGCTCTGGGCCCTCCCCCTTCTGCTCTCTGTCTCTCTCTCTCTCTCTCTAACAATAAAATAAATCTTCAAAAGAAAAAAGTGCTGTGAGCGCTCTCAAGGCTATAGGAGCCAGCTCCAGCACATAACTGCTAGAAGACAAACAGATGCTTCCTGGTGCATTATAATCCTATACTTTTTTGTTACTTAGCAAGATAGCACAGATCCATTTTTTATGTCAACATGAAAATACATATCTTTTTTATAGTTATTCTGTGATTTATTTTATGAATGGCCATAAATTATTTATCCAGTCATCTATGTTGATTCTGATTTGCTCCTTTACTTAAAAAATAAAAATATTGTCCTTGCAGGAATACTTTGCATATTTGTTCTTTTAAGGTCATACTTTACATTCCTAGAATAGAAATGGATGGATTAAAATGATAAGCATTGAAAAAACTGAAACCAACATAACTACCTGTCCCTATGTTAAATAATACTAGGACTAGACATAACTTCCTATACTTATTTTAAACAATTCTGGGACCAAGCAAAAATAACTTGGTTGCTTGCCCCTGTTAAAACTTGTTTCTGGAAGAATAAACAGGTTTTTTATGAAGACTTAACAGCTTACTTATTAAGAAATGTCCCCAAACTATTGCTTGGCTGTGCCTACCAATCTAATGCTATAGCCCAATGCCAATCATTTCCATGACTTGCAAGAACCTCCCTAAAAGTATTCATTCCAAGCCCTAAAACCTAAAAATGAGTGGCCTTACTTTTTCATTTTGAGACACTACTGAAGTGCAATCCAGGTAGTGCTCTTCCTAATGCAGTAAATCTAATAAACACCTTTTGCTTCGTCAACTATTTTTAGGCTGTGTTTTTAGGAGTTAACATTTGGTAGCATACTTTCATTTTTATACATAATACCAGCTTACCCTCCATGATGAATATATCAACTTAAATAAATATTTGCATTTATAAATACTTCCTTCTGCCCTTGCCAGCACTAGATATTTTTGTAATATTGAAACATTTCCAATCTGATAGGCAAAAAGTGATACAGCATTGTTCTGATGTTCTTTTAATTTGTATTTACCTGAATATTAATGAAGTTTAATAATCCAGAAATATAGAAATGTCTCTTTTATATTACATAACTAGAAGCATGGAACCACTACTATACCACCACTGCCATAAGAAGTTAGGAAAATTTTTCAAGTCTAAGAATTTAATTCATAACCTTATGGTGAATAATTATAAAGCTATATCCAAATCTCTGTAAATAAGGTACATTCTTTTGGGGTATTTTTAAAGATTTTTTTTTTTTTTTTAAGATTTATTTTTATTGTTTTTGACCGAGAGATACAGACACAGAATCAGAGAGAAGAGGGAGGGTCCAGAGCAGTCTCCATAGTTGCACATCACTGGTTTTTCCACATAGTTTCATTCCACAGGTGGGTGCGGGGCAACACAGGGCAGGAACTGGGCTGGGGTCTCATCCCAGTGAGAACTAAACTGGGGGCACTCCCCAGTTCAGCATATGGGTCCACATGGGCCGGGGCCGGGATTCGATCCTCGGTCTCCGGGGCTGCAAAGTGAGCACTTGACCCACTGAGCCATCCAGCTTCCCAAGATTTATTTTACTGTTTTGAGAGAAGGCAAGAAAGAAAGAGAGAGAGATAAGGGGGGAGGGCCCAGAGCAGTCTCTGTAGTTGTACATCATTAGTGGTGACATAGTGTTATTCCACACAAGTGGATGTGGGACTGCACAGGATAGGAACCAAACTGGGGGCCTCCTGCATGGGAGGAGAGAACCTTTCCTGCCATCCCTGCTTACCAGTTGTGCCTCAGTTCAGCACAGGAGTTTGCATGGGCCCAGACCAGGATTCCATCCCAGGACCTCACAGCTATAAGGCAAGCACTCAATCTGTTACACTATCCCAGCATCCCCACATTCTTTAAAGGTATATATTGTTAAGTAGCAAGTCTATTTATTATTATTCCTGGCTGATCTAAAGAGCACAATTTCGGGGAAGCTGGGATGGCTCAGTGGGTTAAGTGCTCACTTTGCAGCCCTGGGGACAGAGGATCGAATTCCTACCCCAGCCCATGCGGACCCACATGCTGAACTGGGGAGTGCCCCCAGTTCAGTTCTCACTGGGGTGAAGACCCCAGCCCAGTTCCTGCCCTGTGCAGCCCCACTCCCACCTGTGGAATGAAACTATGTGGAAAAACAAACGATGTACAACCATGGAGACTGTTCTGGGCCCTCCATCTTCTCTCTGTCTCCCTGTCTCTCTCTCTCTCTCTCTCTCTCTCTCTGTCAAAAACAATAAAAAGAAATCTTTAGAAAAAATAAAGAGCACAATTTGAAAGCAGAAATGTGAAGGGGTGAAAGTGAGGGCAATCGTGAAAAAAAGAAAATAAAATTGGTATGTATAACGATGTGAAGTAATTACTTCAATATGAGTAGTGATGCTTTTGTAAATTATGGGCAATAGAAAAGTGTTTTTCTTCCTACATGTAAATTTAGACTAACATCCTCCAATGTTTATCCTTAAGTAATATAAATGTATATATATATATTTTTTTTATATCTTTTTTTTTTATATTTATAGAGAGTAATTATTTTATCTTCAGTGCATATTTATTTCTATTTTACTTTTGACAGATAGAGAGAGAGACAGAGACAGAGACAGCTAGAGAACCGAACTGTGGGAACTCCCCAGTTCAGCATGTGGGTCCTGCCTGGGCCGGAGCCGGGATTCGATCCTCGGTCCTCGT